>JAVKPL010004674.1:0-22726 GCA_032173675.1 Gastrolobium villosum
GAGCTGCCAAATTGTTCTCTAGTTTGGGGCAGTATCTAAATTGAATCGATATTGGTTCATGAACGCATCTGCCAAGTCTTTCCAACAACCAATTTTAGAATGATCCATCTGGATGTACCACTCTAATGCAGGACCAGCCAAACTCTCATGGAAGAAACTAACAAGGAAATTCTCATCTTTGGACCATATTGCCATTTTCGTGCAATATGTCTTCAGGTGGATGATTGGGTTTGTACTTCCATCATACTTAGAAAAATCTGGGACCTTGAAGTCTTTAGGGATAATCACGCCCGTCGTGGAGCATAATTCCTCCACCCCAAGAGATCCGTAAGCACTAGGACCTTGAATAGCTTTGATCTTCTCTTCCATCTTCTCCATCCACCCATCCTTTAACTTGTCTTTCTGATCAGAGACATGGCCATTCCCAGATTGGGTCCCTGTTGCCTGTCCATTCTGCCCAGCTTGTCCATGTACTTCAGCGTTGGCATCCTCCATTGATTGATATCCTTCACCAATATGTGGTTGCCCGTTGCATTTCCCATCCCGTTATTCCCTTGGGCATCGCCCAGGTGAGTTGTCGAGTGCTGTTGCGCATTCCCTGTGGCCCCATTTGCCCCGAGCATACTGATGGACACTGCCATAGCTCGTAACAATTCTTCCACTGTATTCATTCTTTCTCTTACCTCGTCTACTTCCTGACTTATGTTCCTTCCATCTTGATCGCTTGCTGCCATTTTGGTCCGAGATCTGGTATTATGAACTCGGGTTTGATTGGTATTACCTTTCTTTGGTCGCGCAATGTTTGAATCTTATATGATTTCTGCAAATGAGATTAATAAAATAAACAAATAATTTTATAATGAGTAATAATGTTAATGTTACGAGATTGTCAGAGAATCGTTGATGCGTGGAAGTTTGGCGTGAGTATCATTGATCGCTTTTGTTAGGACCGTTCCCCGGAACGTCACGTTCGAAAGTACTAGGTCCTATTAAATGTTAGTACAGGATCACAAATAGGTAGCAAACAAAATGTCTTCATTAAGAACCATAGCATAGTACAAGCGTCTCAGAGGGATACATTGCTTTTACATTCGCCTGATGATAATTTGTTTCATTTTCATAATAAAATTCCTACAATACTCAATGAATTCGTGGATTTCCACAGGAGTAGTGAGGGGGTTCACCAGTGCCTCTGCCATTCCTAACTTATTCGGGATGTCTTTAATTGCATCATTAGCGAGTTCAGCCAATTTGGAAAAGCGAGTCATCCAGAACACCACTTCATGCCTATATGCATCGATGGTTTCATCTTGCCCTCTAATGTAATCAGTTAGCCTTTGTACTTCTTCTTGCTCCCTCCTAATTGAATCTTGGTACATCGCAATCACTTTCTCTGTACATTGTTTTTCTCTTTTTAGTCTGTCTGCATATTCTGCAACTTTCATCTCCATTAGCCGTTTCATCTCTGCCATTTGCCTCTTTGAATCTTTGTGCTCTGCACTAGAATTTCTTAGTAGTTCTTCAAGTTGAGTGCTTTTAGAAATGGCCTCATCTCTTTCCTGTCTCCGGAGGCTTAACTCTTTGTTCGCTGCACGAAGGCACCCCTTAGTTTTTAGCACATAGTTTTCCTCAATTTTTGCTCTTTTATCAGCTTCCTCAAGGGTATGGTTTTTCCTCTTATTTTCTCGCTCCAAGGCCTCGCACTTTTGTCTGGCTCCCTTAAGCTCTTCTTCTATCTTGTTCTTCTCTTCTTCAACCCTCATCAGTTTTTCTTGTATTTCTCTTACTTCTTCACTATCGTGGGAGGTAGGCATTGATGATTCATCATTTGCAGTGACTGTCAGAGCTTTGAATGGTAGTTTAACATCTTGTGCTCGACCCGTAACCCATTGATGGTAGCTACTTTGGGCTCCACAACTTCTAGTTTTCAACTCTTTACCCTTTCTAATGACGTTATTCCAAGCATTTCGAACCCTTTTGAGATCCTCATTATGTGTAGAGCCCATATCATAAAGGACGAATGGAGTTATCATGTCCTCCGTAGGAGCCTCTCTCATAGGATAACCGAGTTGTCGTTGCGCCAAGGATGGGTTGTAATTGATACACCCTCTGGTACCCATGAGAGGCACGTTAGGGAAATCCCCACATTGGTAGATGAAAGTCTTCTCAACCCATCGAGGATACCATCGAATACTCTTTTCATCCAATTGTGCTAAAATTATAGCCCATTCACGGCTACTCTTGACTCCTAATTGATATCTTTGAAACTCAGTGATGGGGTATGAGATCTCGTATCCTCTTTTGAAGAGGTGGGAAGTGAGCCATATGAATAACATTGATAAACAACATAAAATTCTTTTTCCTTTCTTCTCATGACAGAAATTTAGAGTATAGTAGACATCAGCAAGAATGGCCGGAACAGGATTTTCACCTCTAAACTTGCGAGCAAAGAACACATCTATAGCCGCGAAGTCCACAAACTCATCAATATTTGGAAATATGAGAATGCCATAAATGGTGAGAGCTAGCACATCAATGAAAGCTTCCCAATCTTCCTTTCCAGCTAAGTGGTGAAGGTGCTCCTCTAGGTACTTTCTCGAAAATCCATCGATCCCATTTCTGTTTTGTTTTCTTCCCTGTAAGTCTTTAACAGGAACTTTGAGAACATCAGCGATAGCATGTGTAGAAGGATAATGCCCCAAGTAGCGATATGGCTTCTCAAAATTTTCCAAAGACAAACCCAAAATCTGCTCGAATTCTTCTAGAGTAGGTGCTAATTGGAAGTCTCGAAATGTGAAACATCTCAGAGGTGGGTCATAAAACTGAGCAACCGCGGTGATCGCATCTACTTGCACATCAACTTCCAATAATTCGAGAATCTCCCCGTATTTTCTAACAAGAGTTAGACGTTGTGTCTTCTTCAACATTCGACCCAAGACCTTCAAACTTTCTGTATCAGGCTTCTTTACTTTCAGCTGCAAAGTCTTTCTCAACACAGGCGATGTTTCCTTACTGAGATGTGATCCCATGCTACCCTCCATCAATGATACTCACAATCAAACTTTGAACTCAACGTTTCACTAACAAACTTCCCTGGAGGAGTCATGATATACAATGTGGGATGTTAAAAATGCCAAAATGATGCAAGATACAAAAGAAATTTTTTTTTTATAACCCCTTTTTTAGTTTTACATTTTTTTTTAAAAAAAATAAGCATATTCTTTAAATGCTTCGTTATGCAAAATGCATGAATATATGGAAGAGAAGTTTATGGAGCGATGATTTTGAAATAGTGTAATCATGCGAGAATGGAAGTAAAGAGTGAAAAGTAAATACGCTCCTCTTGTGTCTTAGATTGGTTCATTGGATAGTCAAGAGGTCATTTAGTGAACACTTCCATTTGGTGGTTTTATGACTCTAAGTATTGTGGTTGCCAGAGTTAAGATCTCATGTCAAAAGAATAGCCAAATAGGATGTACATCCAAAATGACTATAGTTTCGAAAGAGCCACACTCTAGCCGAGGTTTTCGTGATAACCAAACAGGATGTACATCCAAAATGGCTACTACTACACAACCTCTCTCCTATCTCAAGTTTCACTCAGACCCGGGTATAGGGCCTCACTCGTTCGTGTGTGATCAAAGTGTAGGTGATGTGTGTGGAGGGAGCATACAAACCTTCACATAAACCCTAAACCTACCCAATCTGCAAAATAATGGAGACTAAGCATGCTCTAAAATTGAAACCAATAATCGCATACTTTACATACATATAACAGATAAGAATAAACAACAATCAGAATAAAAGGAGAATATTGAAACAAGAATAGCAAATGAAAAAGGGAGCAAAATATGTAAAAGCTATTAATAATTTGCACAATTAATTAAAACAGGCTTGACTCTCTAGGTGTCCCCAGTGAAGTCGCCATCTGTAACGACCCGAAATTTAAATAATTAAAACAATGAAGTCGCCACCAAGGTTTATTTGGGAAAACATTGGAAAAACCTTTTATTGCAGACCGGTCTTTAAAATTATAGATCAAAGGTTCGGGAGTCTAATTATGCGCAGGGAAGGGTGGAAACTTAATCCCACTGCATCCCTGACACATCCGTTTAAAAACGGTTACCTTAAATTAATTGTGCGAATTATTAATAGCTTTTAAAAATATTTGCTTTTCCCCATAAAATATAAATATGATTAAGAAGAGAAATAATTTATTAAACTTTATTTTAGCTTGACGGAAAGAGTTCCGCTCCGACGTATCCTCAGGTGCAGTGAGGAATTCAAAGCTACGTCGTTCTGTAGAAAATATTTGTGGATTGATTGATTTTAATTTTGGAAAAAATAATTTTAAAGAAAATCATTGGAAAGTTTTGGCTTTGATGATTTGTATTGGTTTCAATAATTTTTATTTGTATTAGTATAAATTTTACAATAAATTTTGAATCACCAAACCGTCACGGTTAAAATGATTCAAAAGATTACGGAAATAACAAGTTATCTCAACTCAGCTAATTCCTTTTATTTATTTATTTATTTATAGACTTGAAATTATTTTTTATTATAAATTTTACAATAAATTTTGAATCACCAAGCCGTCACGGTTAAAATGATTCAAAAGATTACGGAAATAACAAGTTGTCTCAACTCAGCTAATTCCTTTTATTTATTTATTTATTTATAGACTTGAAATAATTTTTATTATAAATTTTACAATAAATTTTGAATCACCAAGCCGTCACGGTTAAAATAATTCAAAAGATTACGGAATTAACAAATTGTCTCAACTCAGCTAATCCCTTTTTACTATAGCACACCTTGTGATTCTAATTCAAATCAATACATATTATTATTATTAATATTATTGATCAAATTGACTACATAAACATAGGACAAATATAAGCATATATTGTTTCACAGAATGTCAACTTGTAAACATATATTGATCAAACTTAACGTAACTTTTCTTTCCTTTGTTATATTATCATTTTTTATTCTTTATTTTAACATTAAGAAAATATCTAAGAAAGCAATCGAAACCTATGCTGCAGCCTACATGGATTTGTACATTTTAGCTTACCTTTTATATATTTTTTTAGAAAGAAAACAAAACAAAATGACAGCCACACCATCAGCCCACTTACATTGTAAATAGATATCTAAAGCTAATAAAATAATATAAAGGACAAAGTGGAAGAGAGGAAAATAAATTTAAATAATGGACAGAGCAAATCCCTTACTTATCACATTAGTAGAACAATAACCTTACAGCATAAAAGAAACCTGCAAATGGGGTGACGATGGGTTTGCAGCGTGGAAGGCACGATGAGGAAGGAGGGCGCGAAGAGGCGTTCCGGTGGAGCTCGCGGTAAGCCGGCGGTGGTTGGAGGTGGCTTTGCGGTGGTGTGATGCGGCGGTACGTGGCGACTGGGTTTGATGAAGGTAGGTTAATGGCTCACCCTCTTACTGTATTTTTCTTTTGGATTTTTTCAAGATGTATGGGGTTTGTGTTTGGATGATGAGGAGTTTATTTTCCTTCTTCCTTTTTTTTGATATTTTCCTTTCTCAAAGAGTAATCAGAAGTTGAAAAAAAAAGTCTCCCTCTTTGCTTTGTGTTTCTGATTTTTATAGATGACGAAAAAAAGAAGAACCTCACTTGCTCTATATGGTGGATAATAAGTAGAAAGGGTATTCTCAGTGTATTGGAATGGTATCATCTTCAGACCATATGAAGGTCTATTCAACTTTCCATTTTTGGGTCTCTGTTTCTCCACTCTCACAAGTAACATGGTACCTTGTAATAGTGGCCAACCTCCATTGCAGAAGATACATCAGTGATGGGATTTTTTTATTTTTATTGTTATATCTCCTGGACAAAATATGGTGTCAACAGTGACAATCGATCTGCCATCTACTTAGCTCATAATCCCACTTTTCATGAACGTTCTAAGCATATAGAACTTGATTGTCATGTTACACGGGAAAAACTTGTCTCTGGTCTTATTCGTTTGCTTCCTGTTTCCTCAGCTGATCAACTGGCCGACGTCTTCACTAAGCCCTTGTCTTCTTCCATTTTTTGTTCTGCTATCTTCAAGCTGGGTGTCTTGAGCATCTTACGCCCATCTTGTGGGGAGGTAATACCAGAAGTCCAAACTGATCATGAGAGAACTGATCATGAGAGAACTCCTTAACAACTTTCTGTTAAGCAACAACTTTCTGTTAAGTTGTTATCTTAGCTGTAATTCTGTTAGGATTAAGTTAGGATTAGTTTTCTTCTTTCCTCTCTTCTTTTCTCCTTTGCTCACGTGATGGGGCCTTGTATATATTAGATGAGGTTGCATTGTTTTAAACTATTATGGAATGAATTCAGTTTTATTCATCCTTGTTAAGACGTGGCTAAAATGTTTTTTTTTTTTTTGATACGTTAAAATGTTCTTTTTTATTCCTTGCGAGACAGATAAATGATAGGAAAGGAGCACACAGATTCCTATATATGTTGAACCACCTTGTTCTTTTTTTACCAATTCCCCAGCGAAATATATTTTATATTCCAGGATCACCCAATAATCCAGTGATCACTCTCACAACATCCTTTTTTTTTCATTTTTACCTTTGTGATTTTTTCTCTTTTTCACTTTTATCCTTCCATTACGTACCACCAAAAGAACGGTGGTCCCGGACCACAATAAATAATCTCCCATAGAAGGAGGAATTACTTCTGGGTAGAGATGGCAAAGTGGGCGGCCCGCCCCGCCGCACCCCGCCATCAACCAGCTAAAAAATGAGTCAGCCCACCCCGCCCCGCCCCGTTTGGCGGGTTGGGCGGGTTGGCCCGCCAGCCCGAGCCTATTTTACACTGACCCACCTCGGCCCGTCTATGCCCGCTTTCAGCCCGCCAAAAAATGAGCCCACCCCGCCCCACTTTTGAGATGGGATGAAAAACATAGCCCGCTGCGCCCAGTTTGGTGGGTTGGCCCGCCGATCTGAGCCCGTTTTGCCGGCTCTACTTCTCGGAACAAGACCATTTTGTTATTTTCTCACATTTTTGGGGACTCTCGAATTCCACAAGCTGCCCAAACTCACCGGCCCAATCCAGCCGACCATTGCCAAGCTCACCAAACTCAACTTTCTCACCATCAGCTGGACCAATATCTCCGGCCCAGTACCCAATTTATTAGTCCAAATCAAGAACCTTGAGTTCCTTGACCTTTCTTTTAATAAACTATCAGGCCCGATACCAAGCTCACTTTCTCAGTTGCCTAACCTATTGTCCTTTCGCTTGGATCAGAACAGTCTCACAGACCCAATTCCAGACTCATTTGGGTCCTTCAAGAAGCCCGACCCAAGTATTATCCTATCCTATCTCACAACCAGCTTTCTGGGCCCATTCGAGCTTCCTTGGGCAACTTGGATCCCTTTAGGATAGATTTTTCGAGGAACAAGCTGGAAGGATGCCTCGATGCTTTTCGGGGCCAACAAAACGACGCAGATGATTGACGTTTTGAGAAACTTGTTAGCTAGGGGTGGTAAACGAGCCAGGGGCCTTCAGGGGCTTTTGACTCGGCTCGTAAAGGCCTGAGCTCGTTTAATAAAAGCTCGTGTTGGAACCAGACTTCCACTTGTATGAAAGCTCGTTTAATAAAAAGGCACCAGGCTCTAATTCAGAAGCTCGGCCTTAAAGCCTCACAGGCTAGCCTAGTATATAAATAATTATTTATATTTTTTATACTGCTTGTAATAACTCTCTCTCTCATCAATTTATTTCACCTCATTTTATCGCTTTAACAGACTTTTTGAATGATTTTGTTCTATATTATGCTATTTGGATATATATTAAATTTATGTATATTTATGGAATTAATAGTGTTGTTCTATATTATCCTTCATCCTCCTTCACACAAACAAACCCACAAAAACTCATTTGTTCCACTGTGCACTGCTCGTTTGTGTCAATTTATTTTTTATTTTTTATTTTTGTTGGCACTTTTTCTATAATGGGTTAAGATAATATAACCCGTTATCTACCTTCTCTCACTTTAATTTTATTTATTTATTTCTATCTGGAAAATGATTTTTCGTGGAATTCTGTTCTTTTATTTTTATTCTTTAACATGCTAACAGGCTAAGACAGGCTTCACACACGCTTTCTTTTTTGTAAACAAACCAGGCCACAGGCCAATATTATATTCGTAACAGGTAACAGGCTAAGACCAGTCGGACACGTTTAAATACAGGCTTGCCCCGTTAAGATCAAAGCTCGGCTCGGCCCGTTAACACCCCTATTGTTAGCGCTTGATATCGTTGGCTTTGAACCGCACTCAGATCCAGGGGAGAATTGTCGTGAAACTGATCGCAGTGGATTTTTTGCAGGTGTTTGACGTGAGTTATAATCAGGGTTTTATAATTCTCATTTAACATGAGAATTCAATTTTTCCTACACACCCTTTGATTTTCGTGCTGACACGAGTCCTACATATAATTTTTTCTTACACATGTATCCCACATGCTTTTTATCTCTACAACGTGAGATCAATTCTCATTCAATAGAGAATTATAAAACCCTATAATCAATTGTGTGATTAAGGAGGCTACTTAGCTGCTTTAATCACATTATTGTGATTCAAATAAAATTGAGTCTGAATTCAATAAAAATTTCTATTTCTATAATTCCGAGTTTAAAATTCATTCTTCTTGAGTGCCTAGGTTCCTCCCCCAATTTTTTTTTTTAATATATGTATAAAATAAAAATATAGTAATATTATTTAATTATTTGTTTTAAAAATTGTATAATATAAAATTATTATCCATGACACCATAAGATATCACACTACACTCAATCATGGCCTCATCTATATCCCCATGGAAAAAATCCTTCTCTCTTTTTCAATTTTAACAAATTTTCTCAGCTTAGGTCTCTCACTATCTTTATTTTTTTATGAAATTAACAATGCTGCTATTATTCGAGTGTTTTGTTTCAAAATTCAATCATATCATCTTCATGTTTTGAATGTTTTGTTTCTACTCATGCGTTAATGTTTTTTAATGCTTTAATGTTTCATTAATGATTACTTTTCAAACAGAAAGAATAAATTGTTTTGGACAAATAAATTTAAAAAAAATCAAAACATGGTTGAACCAATAAATTAAAAAAAAATCAAAACTCAAAGGTGAACTTCAATAGAGCATAACAATATATTTGTTGGGGACTTGTAATATTTCAAATTTTTAAATGCTTCATTTACTGATCTGTTATTTTATTTTTTTAGTCTGTATTTTCTTATTTTTCTGACTCTGAGATCTAGAAGTGTTTATTTTTCAATGTTGGTTAGCTTGCTGGAGTATTGTTTTACAATATATCTTGATGATTATATTTGAATAATTTATCTGGATTCAACAGCTTGTCCAAGCATCATTTAGGTACAATGCATTTCAACATACATTTCTTTCAACATACATTCCTTCAAGATGATAATTATAAAATCCATAAATCATACATGATTATACAAAAAACAAGTATATAATAATAGATTTATCATCTATCATTTTATATGATCAGAAAAACTTTTTTACACTCATAACATTTTGTGGGGCCCACAGCAAAAAAAAAATCTGGCACGTAAAATGAATCTCTATAACATAAACAATCATTTTTTCCTACGACATAACTCTTATAAAACTCTATAATAATTATAGTTTGTATCAAAAAAAGAAATACTTAGGAGTCAAGGTTGTTCACTTTTATTTGTACTTTCCCGTGCAAATATCATAAGTACACTATTAGCTTGGAACCTACAAAATCTTCCACCTCGAATTTCACGGGATTTGATTTTTACTTTCCTAGCCTCATAATAGCTTGGACACTATTGCTTGAATTGACTGGTTCAGTTCATAGAGAAGATGGCTACTCACCAAATTGGGAAGATGAGTTTTGGGTTTAAAGAGCGTGAAGAAGCTAATCAGGTTTTTATTTCTTTTGAAAAGGAATAATATGTTAAACAAGGTTCTGCAATATTATTGGGTTTCAAAATCAGGAATACACAATAAAAGGAGGGAAAAATATTTATCTTTTAAATGATACAACTTATATCTTTTCACTCTCGTAAAGAAGTGAGACCCACATCTTTATTTTTTATTTTTTGTTAATTCTCTTACCTTCTTTATTTATCTCTTTCTCTCTCTTAAAATAATATAATTTTAGGTTCTTTTAAAATGACACACACTTTAACCATAAAAGAAATTCATAATTTCCGCCGTACAAAATCTGCTTTACGAATATGACTACTTGTCCCTGTAAATGTTTTTTCTTGCCTAACAGAGAGTTTGAAACTTCGAATTTAAAAAGCAAGCTTGCAAACCTCGTGGGTCGATACTCGTTATTTAATATTATTATCATTGTTTTGAAGTGGGGTCGCAATGCGGAGATACGGACACTAATCTAGTAATCTCTGTTCATTAACCAAAAAAAAAAGATTTCTTGATTTCGTTAAGGTTGAGACTTGAGAGGAATAAACATAAAATATCAATGTATGAATCGTTTCGCACTGTACGATTGACGTCAGCCGGATCCAAAAGTAACTTGTGGCAAACGATCAGCACCAATACTAACAAGTGAATTCGATACTTTAACGCAATAGATTCATTAATCCTGTATATTTTATTTAATCAATACGACTCATCATATTTAAATATGAGAAAATTGTTTATCATTTTAAATCACATAATTTATATCCTTTTATTCTTATAAAGAATGAGACCCACATCTTTATTTTTTTATAAACATTTTCTCCTCCTTTATCTATTTTTTTATCTCTCTTAAAATGACACAGCTTTACATACTTTAAAATGACATACAATTCACCCGTTAAATATACCAACATACAACATCGCCATATCGTCTTTGATTTGCCAAATGAATATGACAACTTTATTCTTTTATATTATTATTTCTGTTTCAAAGTAAAAAGATAGTGATGACTTTTAATATATTGAAATAATATTTTTCTAATTATTTAATATAAATTTATTTCCAGCCACCTTTTATATATATATATATATATACACACATGAGAATATATAATTATAATATTAAAATTATTATTTTTCATTCTCTAGAATTTTTTTTAGACATTTGTTGGCTAATGTAGAATTTTTTTTAATATTATAATTATCTATTCTCCCTACTACATAATTGTAAGGGAATGGTTAGAGATAAGCTCATCTCAAGCCTGGATAATTATTTTCCCCTTAACTTATTAAATTATAACCATTAGATAAGCAGAAATCAACGGCCGAGATGAGACTTAAAACTTTTGAATCTAACTCTGGATCAATAAATCTCCCCCCTATATACATATATATATATATATATATATATATATATGTTTAGTATTATTTTATATTAGTGTAAATAATACTTTTAATTTCGGGGATTAATTTAATTTGTATTTAAGGATTTAAGATTATAATTTTCTGATTGTTGAACATGCATGGATAAATAGCCATTAATAAATATTGTTATAGATCCAATTTATGGACTCATATCTTAACAACCCTACCACAAATAATCAGTTAAGAGAGATAAGCTAATAACCTTATCAGATCATTGGGAGATAGAGGATAAGCCTCCCCAGCAATCCTAAAGTAATCAGAATTCTACTCGCATTAAACTCATCTGTAAATAAATAGTAAAATCTCTCAAGTATATATTTTACTCTCCATTTACTTTAAATTATTATTCTGCACATACCTCACACTTTTGTGCATAGTAATATATGAATCCTAGCCGCATTTCTTTTTTTCGTACATACCAGCGAGCATGCTGTCTCATATTAATATACCATCTCTTGAGTAATCATTCTCGATTCCCTTAATAAATATAAATTAATAAATTATAACTTTTAAAATTTAGTGTAAGATTTATTATTTTTGTATTAATATAAGTTGAACTTGCCTTATATAAAATTCATCATAATATTTTGTTATTATATATTATTTTGTGTGTAATAAAGTGGAGATAATGAAAATACGAGATCATCGATATTTTTCTCCTTTTGTGATATAAACAACATTTGTAATATGATTGAGTAGATTACAAATGTTTACAATTTTCTTTTTTATAATTTTGGGATTAAACAACATATTTTCTTTTACTGTGCTGTTTCTTAACTTTTAGCAAATCTAAATCTTTTAACTATTGTATGAATAAAAAAGAAAATCTAAATCCTCGAATCAACGTGTGTTACACATGTTAGCAAATTAAGTATTGTATGAATAAAATTTAGGTATCAACGAGTATATAAAAAACAAAAGATTAATGAGCTGTTGCTTTTGTCACATCATCCCCTCTGGATATCTATCTCCATATCTAACAAGATGAAGTATGTTTCCCTATCCCTATCCGTATCGCATTCTATAAATTGCAAAGCTCTTCCAATTATCGTTTCACATTCTCATCCTACCATAAAAAAGAAAATCAAATCATTGAAGACCCGCTGCCAGGAAGAAGGAAAAATCAACAGAAGATAAAGTATAACACATTTTGGTCATAAAAACAATTCCAAGGAAATTGCAGCTTCTAACCACGCAACAATTTGAAAATGAAGGCCGCTGCCAAAAGGGAAGATTATGCTTCCTCGCGTTACTATTGTTCTCTCCAGTCGCATTCTCGGAGCTGTGCAACCCACAAGACAAGAAAGTGCTGCTACAATTCAAGAAGGAACTTAACAACCCTTACGTGCTTGCCTCGTGGAAACCAGACACGGATTGCTGCGAATGGTACTGCGTAAAATGCGACCCCAAAACGCACCGTATCAATTCGCTCTCTATTTTCTCCTCCGTCCCAAACACCAATTTGTCAGGTCAAATACCACCCTCTGTGGGTGACCTCCCTTACCTTGAGACCCTCGAATTCCACAAGTTCCCCAAACTCACAGGCCCAATCCAGCCCACAATCGCAAAGCTCACCAACCTCAACTTCCTCCGCATAGACTGGACCAACATCTCAGGCCCGATTCCATCCTTCCTGGGCCGGCTCACAAAGCTCACATACATCAACCTTGCATTCAACAACCTAACCGGTTCAATTCCTGGTTCACTCTCCCAGCTCCCCAACCTCGGAGGACTCTTCCTGAGCCGCAACCACCTAACCGGTTCGATCCCTCCGTCGTTGGGGTCCTTGAAGAACGACGATTTCTACCTCGACCTCTCCCATAACAACCTCTCCGGGCCCATCCCAGTTTCCTTTGGAAACACCAAATTCACCAAAATAGACTTATCGCGGAACAGCCTCACGGGTGATGCGTCAGTGCTTTTCGGGCCGAACAAGACGCCGCAGACAGTGGACCTGTCGAGGAACCAGCTGTCGTTCAATCTGTCGAATGTTGAGTTTCCGTCGAGCATAATATATTTGGATCTGAATCACAACAAGCTGTACGGGGAGCTTCCACAAGGGTTGACCGCACTGGAACTGCAGCTCTTTAATGTGAGTTACAACAGGCTGTGTGGTCAGATTCCGGTGGGTGGGAGGCTTCAGAGCTTCGATGTTTACTCGTATTTACATAACAAGTGCTTGTGTGGGTCCCCTCTTCCACCATGCAGTTTAAGCTCTTTGTTGTATTTGGGTGGGAGGCTGCTGGGCTTCGATGTTTAGGCTCTTTGTTCTATTTCTTTAAGCTAAAACTTATTAAAATAAAAAGCTTAAAAAATAAAGTTTTGTATCAAAAATAAAGTTTAAAATTATTGTTGTGAACATTTTTAAAAAAAGAAATAAAACAATTTATTATTAAAGTAAATTTTGAGGATAGAAAATTTAAATAAAGATAAAACTAAAAAATAAATATAAAAACTCCACCCAATAAGTAAACGTAATTATGTGGTAAGTTTAATCTTGTTTCTGTTTTGCTGTATAGTTGACGATGAGTCGATGACATTTATCATCCTTGGTACTTTTTTTTGCGCATTATATATGATTAATGAGTTTTATAAGAGTTATGTTGTAGGAAAAGTGGTTGTGTTATGTTATAGAGATTCATTTTGCGTGTCAGGATTTTTTTTTTTGCGGACCTCACAAAATATTGTGTGTGTAGGAAATTTTTTGTGATCATGTTAAATGATAGATGATAAACCCATGATTAATTGCGTGTCTTATATTTTTATTTTGTTGAGCAAAATATAAACACTCACGGAAATTTGATATAAGCTATAAAAGTAGAAAAGTATGCAAATAACAAAACGATAAAAGAGTTGTCATTTTAATAACACATGACATGTTCATGTAATAATACATGAGAGGATTCACATGCGTTTATTTTTTTATAATATAGTTTTTATTTGAAAAATATGTTAGTATTATACAATATTATTTTGTCAATTTAAAAACATGTAAAATGAAGTTGTATTAATATAATTTAAAAAAAAATGTGTCATTTTAAAGGATGTAAAATTGTGTCATTTTAAGTGATGAAAAGAGATAGATCTCGGAGGAGAGAAAATGGACAAAAATAAAATAAAAGTGTGTATCTCATTTCTTTATAAAAGTGAAATAACATAAATAATGTCATTTAAAAGAATAAACATTTTTCATGTAATTTATTTAAAATGTTTTTAAAAGAAAACGTCTATAAAAGGTCGTGGAAGGGTGCAATGTCCCACCTCAATTATTGCTTGGGAAGGGGTATGTTTAGTGCTAGAGTGATGATTGACAAAGTATTGTCGTTTTTCTCTGTTCAACACTTTTGACATCGTTTCAATTTCAATGGCCGGTGAATCCAATAGCTAAAGTGTTCTTTTTATAGTCCTTTGATCCATGTTCGGATTTTAATTTATCAATTAGGTATTTGGTTCATAGCATTTTTTAATCGGGATCATTTAGTGATGTAAGGGGGATCCGGCATCATTGAGTGCTGCACAATTGCCCCTGCCTCACTCACTTCTTTTATTTTATTTTTATTTTTTTTAATTGAGTGACGCCCCTTCACGTGGAGAACTCACACGATTGTGCCAAGTGGCACAATTTCGTTTATCCTGTTACCATAAAACTTTTAAAAACCATAACTTTTGACTCGGGTATTCAAAGTATATGATTTTTTATTTTATTTCGTATAACTTTTCGAGATATACGCAATGACACATCATTTGACATATTTTGTCTCTCACACACATAATTCAAATAAAACGAAGTTTCATGGAATATAAGTTGGAGAAATCAACAGCAAATCAATTGGAATGAACACCATTCTGAAGAGCTGGAAAAGACATCAGCCTAAAAGGTTGAGAAATTGCTGCAACTGGAATACAAGCCGACGGAGCCAGTCTAATTGGAATAATCCGCGGACCAGGCAACAACAGAGATAATGGAAAAAAGACATTGTTGCAACTGGAATACAAGCGGACGGAGCCAGTGTAACTGGAATAATCCGCGAACCAGGCAACAATTTCCTTTTCCCATTATCTCTGTTGTTGCCCGGTCCGCGGATTATTGCAGTTACACTGGCTCCGTCGGCTTGTATTCCAGTTGCAGCAATGTCTTTTTTCCATTATCTCTGTTGTTGCCTGGTCCGCGGATTATTCTAGTGACTATTGTTGTAAATTTGAACTATGTTAATGAAAGATAAAATATGTCAAATGAGATGTCATTGCGTATATCTCGAAAAGTTATATGAAAAAAAATCATCTGATTTGGATGCCCGAGTCAAAATTTATGGTCTTCCGAAGTTTTACGGTAACGGGACAAACGGAATTGTGCCACTTGCCACAATCGTGTGAGTTCCAATGGTGATGTGATGGGTAATAAGTTAGTAGTAAGAATTTTTGGTAGTTAGAATATCCTCACCGTTTTTCCGCAGGCACTCAATTATTGTATTTTTCAATAGGAATTTCTATTTCTACAATGTCAAGCTTCAAATTTATCCTTCTTTGAGTAATGTTACAACAAGTGGTAAAAAATAATCCAAAACAATCCTGAACGAGTTTTTTTTCTTCCTTAGATTAATTCAATACAAAATTTGCTTTACGATTATTAAAGAGAAGATTTTAATCTAATTTCACTCTAAAACTATAAACAAATTTAGATGTGTAATCTTTTGTTTTTGTTTGGGCTCTAGCCCCCTATAAACTTCATGCCAAAAGAAAACATGCTTGCAATCACTTGTTAATATTACTCAATAAGCCTTTTTAATTTTTTGTTTTTGTTGCCATCTAAATACACTGTAACGAAACCCGTGTTCTAAGCTAATTGGATGGGTGATTCGTAAATCAGTAGATTAATTTTAGTGATTGTTGTTCTTTTTTTTATTTCCATCAATTCATGTCTTTTTCAGAACTTAAATATAAATATAGAAATAAATAACTGGGAAGTTGTTTTGAATTTTTTGATCATCCATTTTGCTGTTTCTTTTGAGAAATTTAGAAACAATTTTGTTCTTTCAAAAGGAAGAATATCTCAAACTAGGTTCAGCAATCAGCATTACTACTAAGTTCGAAAATCTGCAGGACAAGATAAACGGAATATATCATTTAAGCTGAGTACATGACAATTTGTGATATAATATCAAAACCAATATTCAAAATGTAAGATTCTAGAACATATTAAGCATGACATTTCTCAAGGTATGCATATTGGTCCACAACCGTAAAACTAGAGAAAACAAGCCAACTCAGTGCCGCAACCAAAACTTACAAATTAAGAAAAAAGTAAGTAGGAAGCATAACAAAGTTAAATTTTGGATCAAGATCAAGCATCTGCAATGGTCACCTCAACCTCCACACCAGGTTCAATTGTGATCGAGGTAATCTGCTTAACAACATCTGGGGAACTGTAGAGGTCAATGACTCTCTTGTGCACACGGAGTTCAAATCTGTCCCATGTGTTGGTACCTTAAACAATCAACAAGAAACAACATTCAGAAAAGCCTTGATATTGAACACAGTAATTCAAAAATCAAGTCAGCAAACTTAGTAACACAACAATATTACTCTTTCGCAAAAACATATGAACAGCACATAAATCAGTTGAAAGAAAGGAAATTACACTTTCATTTCATGACTCAAAGAAAGACCAGAAAGCATAACGCTTTTTGAACTTTTAGCCCCAACAGCAATTTCCCATGTTTTGAAAAACAAAAATGCTCATGCACACACGCATAAAATCAATTGCACGATAACAAAAGGCAAAAGAGACAACCCTGCAAATCAAAAGCATAGAAAAGAATCAAAGAGATAAATAACTTGATTCATTAATTCCAACCGATATTTGGGTCATTCATAAGATAGAAAAATTTGTTGAAGAACATTCTGATTTAAGTACCAAATACCATTCAACAAAAATGAGTTGAAAAAAATAAATGAAAAACTTAGACAATTTTCTAATTCCAAATAAAAGTTTGAAAATTGAACAAACCATCTTTTACATCTCAAATTTATACAAGTAAAAAAGCATTTCTATTTAGTGCTAGAGACAGGATGGATTGATTGCCCGAAGACCGGCAAGAGTTGATTGACATCCAGAAACTCCTGCAACATTCTGGGCCTTTTTTATTTCAGTTTTGAAAGATTTCAGGATGACTCATATCTAAAACTTAGACCAGAGCAAGATATGGATAGACACCTTTCCACTCAAGTAAATGTTCTTTCAAGTAAATGTTTTGGGAAAAAGAGGGGAGTATATTCTTTCAAGTAAATGTTCTCTAATTTAAAAAAAATTTAGAATGAAAGGAATAAAATAATAGATTATCATGAAAATTCCAATCATCCCCCACTCATTTTCATGAACACTATACAACTCTCTTAATTAAATAAAAACTTTACCCTTCCTTTATAATCCCTTCAAAACCCTCCATCCAAACTAGACAGAATTCGTATTATTGTTATGTTTTGAGACACAAATTATAATTCAATTTAGCATCTTACAGTGCATAATTTCACTACACATTTCTAAAACTATTCTCCTTATACAAGGGACAGCCATATTTAAATTTAAAACAACTAATAAACATCATAAAAAGCAGCATAAGAAGCAGAGAACAAAAAGGGAACAAGTTAAGCACATAAATAATAATAATCATAAAACAAGAGTAAAGAGTAAACATACCTTCACCACAAGGGGATTTCCTGGTAGTGATGAGAAGAACTTTAGTGGGCATCCTAACAGGTCCCTTGACCCTGAGGCGCTTGTCCTTAGCACCACGAACCAAATCCGTACAAACTAAACAACAAAAAACAAACATCAAAGTTGAAACATCATCCTCTGACATTAAAAAACATAAACTTACATTAATCGAATTGATATTATACCCTTTTCGAGATTTTTGACGTGCTTAGAAGAAAGGGTGATTCTAATCTTATGGATCTGCTCTTGGGGTTCCTCTAAACCCGGCTTCGTGGGCTTCATCGCAGCGTACGCCATTAGATGATTAGGGTTTAGAGGCTCTGTGAGTGAAGGAAAGACGGAAAGGAAGAAGCGGCTGCGTATAAATGAAGAGGACGAAGCTTGCAAAACATGAAAAAACCTATTTATCGGGTCGAAGCCCGCAGCCTCAATTAATTATGCAAATTAGCCCCTGTGAATCTCACTATTTCTTTACTTGCCCCATTTAACGCATTATATAGATTATTGGGAAAAAAAATATTAATTTATTGCTTTTTTAATAAAAAATTATGAATAAGTAGTCGTTTTGTAAAATATTACGAATCTATGGTACTCAAACACGCCCACATGGGGCGTGTTCACATTGAGAGAGACACGGCCAAAGTAGGGCGTGATCTATTGAAGGGAACACACCCAAAGAAGAGCGTGAGTGGCAGGAGAGTTACACGCCACTCTTAGGGGCCATTTGGTACGCGGCGTTCTTCGGGATTCCCGGGAAACTGAATTTTTATAAATTTTAAATTTTCAGGTATTATCATAAACTGGATATAAAAATCATATTTTTGAAAATTGAGATTCTCGGACAAATAAAAATTTCTCCTGTACCAAACGCCCGTACTCAAACACGCCCACATGGGGCGTGTTCACATTGAGAGAGACACGGCCAAAGTAGGGCGTGATCTATTGAAGGGAACACACCCAAAGAAGAGCGTGAGTGGCATCTACACGATATATATATATATATATATATATATATATATATATATATATATATATATATATATATAAAAATCATATTTTTGAAAATTGAGATTCCCGGACAAATAAAAATTTCTCCTGTACCAAACGCCCGCGTGACTGATGAGGAGAGACACGCCCCATCAAGGGCATGTTCTACGTGATATATATATATATATGTCATTTTCACTTTTTTACCTTATTTTCACATCCTCCCTCTAAACCTCCTCCTCCTTCTCTCTACATTTCTTTTGGAGGATTTTGGGCAGCGAAGATCTGTCTCTCTCTATCATGTAAGTCCCTATTTATTGTTTATTTTTTTTATTAACAGCAATTAATATATGATAGTTATTAGTGACTTACATAATTGTTAAAGGGTTAGAAAAAAAATTAGTGACTTAATTTAATTATTAGGGGGTTAGAAAAATATTAGTGACCTATGTAAGAGAATGGTTAGTGACTTAGGTATATTAGATATGGACTTAAAAATTAATTGGTTACTTCTAAATTGGTATATGTTGGTTTTAGGACTGTCTTATTTACACTTAGAAATTAGTTTGTGACAATAAATATTTTTTTATGAATGACACTTGCAAACATATTGACCTTTTAATTAACCACATTATAATTAGGGTTTGTAAATAAAGAATACCTATGCAATATTAATTAAATTGAATTTGAATTATTTAATGTATTGACTCAATATATTTTTAGAATAATGTGATGTTAAATGAATTAATTGTCAATGATGTTAATTTAATTGAAATTAATATAACAATTGAAGTTAGTTAAATGCTATTTAATTAAGTGCGATTAAATTTTATTTAGTATAAATTAATATAATATCAATAGTAATTTGGGTACATTTTTTTTCATTTGTAGTAGTATTCTATTATGGCTCATTCGTCTTCATCAGAGTCCTCGCGCTCTGAATCCGACGGTGATCTTGAGCCATCCGATCCTTGTACGCATGTACTTCCTGCCCATATAGGTGGGAGGTACTCCGTAAGATGACACAACGACTCACGTTTCACAAGTTGTGTGGAACGAGGATAAGGTCGGGGGGTTAAAGACGAGGCGAGGGAAACTTCAGGGGGACCCATCATGATGATATACCAGACGTTGTCGCCAACTATTTGACACAGGCTGGGTTCATACACGTGGCACGTATAAGTCATATTTAGGTATGTAATTTTTAAATTACTTAATTAAATTATCGTATGTGGACTTTGTATAATTGTTGTTTTTCCTTCAGATCGATACCCCATGATCTCTGCTTTGGTTGAGCGGTGGAGACCAGAGACACATACGTTTCACATGACGCAGGGAGAGATGACAGTTACATTACAAGACATGTTCCCTTCTTTGGGCGTGTTCCCTTCACAAGATCACGCCCTACATTGGGCGTGTCTCTTCCATGCGAACACGCCCCATGTGGGCGTGTTTGAGTGCCATAGATTCGTAATATTTTGCAAAACGACTACTTATTCGTAATTTTTTATTAAAAAATCAATAAATTAATTTTTTTGCCTAGATTATTCATTGGAAGGGAGGATACATCTAAAATTCTAAATTGAAATTTTTGTGAATTTAAAATATAAAATATTTTTAAATTAAATGAAAAGTAAATATATTTTTGTTCACTTTTAAATAGTTTTGTCCTTATTTTATTGGTTAACTTGCAAATCTTTCTATTCATTTTTTATTTATCATTTTACATAAGATGCATAACACACCTACACTGGTGGATCACGGTAAATAAAACTTGAACTTAGTAAACAATAATAATAATTTACTATTCATTATTGAGGAAGGTTATAATTACAATTTTTTTTTACAACCTCCTACAATCATATCTTATCACCATTAATTTCCGCCAATCAACCGTTATCATTTTTTCAAATTAAATTTATTAATTAATTATTAATTCACAATAAATGATAATCGTTGATTAACGGAAATCAACTCTGTTAAAGTATGGTTGTAAGAAATTGTAAAAAAAAAATAAAAAATTGTAACTATAACCT
This sequence comes from Gastrolobium villosum, assembly GCA_032173675.1. Taxonomy (NCBI): domain Eukaryota; kingdom Viridiplantae; phylum Streptophyta; class Magnoliopsida; order Fabales; family Fabaceae; genus Gastrolobium; species Gastrolobium villosum. The sequence continues at coordinate 21,127 of JAVKPL010004674.1, forward strand.
TCCTCTCCATTATTTGTATAAATTAATTTATTTTTATTTTATAAACCATGTTTGATCAAATAAATATGCGTTTTGTCGAACTATTTTCATAGTCAATTTTAAGAGCGCATTTTCCATACTACAGTAGTATGTATACTACTGGCACTCCCAAATCACAATCAAACACCTACATTTTTTTTCTCTTACAAGTATTTTTCACTCACAATCATCGTTGGTGTTTGACTTTTATTGAAGAAATGTATGAAAAAATAGATGGTACGTGAGTATTGTAGAAATTTTCCAATTTTAAAACTTCATCAATGATACATGCGATGGATAGTATAGTTAATGTTATTGATAAAATATTAATATAATAATATAAATTATGTTAATATTTGTATATAAAGATCAATTTTGATGATTGACTCTAAATGCGTGTTTAGATCAAACAGATTTTTACAGCAACTCTTATAATAAAAAGAGTTTTTTTATGCTGCCTCCGATTCTTATCACCATTGCTGTTCTCAACACTGTCATCCAATACACAAACAAGGCAATAAAACATAAAGGACTATGAAATTAGTGGGACGACTGCATATGATAAGAGTTTAAGGAGAAATGAAGACAGTTAAATTCCCATCCAGCAATTTTATTAGGTTTTTCACAAACTTGTGTCACCATTATTCTAACTTAATGTACATTTTCTTGATGATAATTACAACCCCATCCCTCTTCATTTGGGGATGGAGTTCTGGGATCAACTATGCATGTAACATGTTCAGGTGAGTATTAGAGATGGAAGGGACCACTGAATCAATCAACAGTATGAAAGCAATCCCTTCTTCATGTACAATTACTGCATCACAATGGAGACTCTTTCCATGGTATTCTATCCAGACCATCCACAATGGCCCTTCGAAATTCGCCATTGTGGAGAAGGAAGGATGAGACATGCCCACCTGTGACCCATCTCACCTCAGAACCCGGCCAAGCTTTCTGAAGTTCCAGGATCGAGTGTTTTGGGATGTATCCATCATCCTGCAAAACAATGCTGATAATGATTAAGAGGAGAAATCCAGTGGCAAATAAAACAAGATTTTATAGACAGCAAAGTGTTACGACTTACGAGTCAACATTTCAAATACTTATTTCCTCCTAAAATTAGTAGTTTTTAATTTCAACCAAATATAAGCAAACAAATTATCTTCAAATAACACCAGGAAACTGAAAATTTCTTTTTAGTGTGGTAAACTGTTGACCTCGCTAGCACAAGTACGGTTATCAGATCGCAATGTAAATCATCAATCGCCAAATTAATTTTTGAATAGTGAATTGCATCAAATCGCAAGATGCAAAGACAATGGAAAATAGTTTGAAATATAACATATAAATAATGCATAATGCTCAATGTAATGATTTTAAACTAGAAATTGGCAAAACAACTGAACCATAAAACGAAATTACAAGTCATAAGTCATAAACGAGTCATATAAAATGACTACGTCGAAAAACGAAAATAGAACAATGATATAACCAAATAAGGTGCATATATCTCATATTCCAAAGAATGAAAACAGTGCAATGGACAAATCAAATAGGGTGCATTCAATAGCACTCCTTT
>JAVKPL010004675.1:0-22510 GCA_032173675.1 Gastrolobium villosum
TAAAAATACCAATGCTTCCATTAAAAACCTGGAGAATCAGATAGGCCAGCTGGCAAAGCAATTTTCAGAAAAAATTCCAGGTACATTTCCAAGTAATACAATTATCAATCCAAAAGAGGATTGCATGTATATTACAACTAGAAGCGGTAAAGTAGTGGCAACCCCAGAAAAGCCGAACACAAAGATGGAAGCTAAGAAGAAGCTTAAGGAGGTTAAGGAGCCAGATAATGAAATTGAAAAACCTGTGGAAGAAGAAAAGCCAGTTGAGAAGAAGAAGTTTGAGCTGAGCCATGAATATGTGATGTCTCAAGCACCTTATCCAGCAAGGTTCAAGAAAGAGGCTTATAACAAGCATTATGACAGGTTTTTAGACATCTTCAAGAAGCTACACATAAACATACCTTTTGCTGAAGCTTTGTCTAGCATGCCAAATTATGCAAAGTTTATGAAGGACTTGTTGTCAAAGAAGCACAAACTGCAGGAATGCCAAACGGTGACACTCACTGAGGAGTGTAGTGCTATTATTACCAAGAAGGTCCCGCCTAAGCGTAATGATCCAGGGAGCTTCAATATCCCCATTGAAATTGGGAACACAAAAATCAGTCGGGCATTGTGTGATCTTGGGGCTAGCATTAATCTGATGCCCCTTTCTGTTTGCAATTCCTTGGGGATTACCGAGTTGAAGCCTACTCAAGCATCTTTACAACTTGCTGATAAGTCCTCAAGGAAGCCGAGTGGAATAATAGAAGATGTTCTTGTGAAGGTGGACAAGTTCATTTTTCCTGCGGATTTTGTGGTGTTGGATATGGAAGGAGGAGTTGCAATGCCTCTTTTGTTGGGTAGACCTTTCCTAGCTACATCCCGTGCATTGATTGATGTTGAAAACGGAAAGCTTGAGCTAAGGATGAATGATGAGACCGTTACCATCAATGTCTTTAATTCTTTAAAACAGTCTTCTCACAAAGATGATTGTTTTAAAGTTTCAAAGGAAAAACAAAGTGTGGCAGTTAAGGTTCCTAAAAAAACAAATGATGCCAAGAAAGATGGTGTCATGAAGGTGGAATCGAAGGAGTCTCCTAAAACTCTAAAAGAAATCTTCTTTTGTAACAAGGTAGTTACTGAAGTATTAAAGGAACAGGAGACTGATTCAAAAGATAAAGATCCATCTTCCCATACCAACAAAATTCTTAATGAGAAGGATGACAAACATGGGAAAAAAACTCAAGAAAGGAGTCATCCTACAATGAAGAAGGTACTGAGAAAGGAGGTGATCAAACTCTTTGATAAGAGTTGGAAGAGACATCGGAAGCTGAAGATCAATAAGAGACACCGAGATTCTATTTCTCGGAAGAATCAAAGCTTCAAAGAGTTTCTAACATGGCTCCATGGTTTGGGCCAAATCTGGGAATGGTGGCTCCAAACACCAAGGCAGCCAATACCACCAGATCCTCCATTTGCTGAGTCATCCCACGCTGCTGAGTGGGATGACATGGAGGTTTGACTTTTTCTCCTTGCTGACGGAGATTTTGTACATTAGTTTATTTTTCTATTTTGTATTTTAGTTAGTATATTTTTCTCTGATGTTTTAATGTGCGCATTATAGTCTCTTCTATATGCCACTGCTTGTTCCATTGTGCAGGTTTTCCTTCTTGTGGTTTAATTATTGCTGAGGACAGCAATGCTCTAAATCTGGGAATGGTGGGCTTGCGCCTTAGAACTGCAATTCTTCTATCAGGGGAGATATCCTAACTCTTTTCATTTTCTCAGTTATTTTTTTTAGTTATTTGGTGTGCCATTAAAAAAAAAATTATTAAAAAAATAAAAAAATAAAATAAAAAAATAAATAATGTGTGTTTTGAACAAATCCCAGGTTTAAATGTGCTCATCTTGTTAATGTACATGATTAAATCCTTGGAATATATTGTATGACTTTCTGGCATAACATTGCATAGGCATAATTAGATTGCTCGTTTGTCTGAATTAATATTGTGAATTCTGATAATGTCTGAAGTCAATTTTCTTGAGTCTGCATTGATACCATAGCTGTGAGGTTTTGAGCCTAAAACACTGAAATTTTTGTTGAGAGACCTCACTGTTGTAATACTCTAGAACTTGATTGGTTTCTCTGTGATTCATGCATTGATTGATATGATAAAGGCAAATTTTATTCTGTTAGCCATGGCCAAATAACCCACCTATATGAATTTTTCCATTGCTAACCCCTTTGAGCCTGAGCCTTTTTGTTCATAATTCCTGTTGATTGCTTAGCCATATTCCTATTGTCTTACCTTAATTGAGATTGAATCACTGATGTTTTAAAATGGAACAAAGAAATTGAGGTAAGCTCCTCAGAGGTCAATGTAAAGAAAGGCGAATGAATTGTGCCCTTAAAATAAAAGGGAAAAAGGAAAAAGCAAAAGGAAAAGGGTGAATGTAAAGAAAATGTGGCTGAAAGGAATTAATTCCCGAAATTCTGTGGGAATGCTAGTGGAGCAAAAATCATTGAATTGAATGTGTTAAAGTGAAATAATATCATTTTTTCAATCTCATTGTTGTTTGAGCTACTATCCATATATTCCTACCCTGTTACCCCGACCAAGTTACAACCTGTGAAGTCCTTTTGATCAATTAATGCATGTGTGTGATTCTTCATTTTTAAGAATTTGTGAGAATATGATCAAGCCTATGGTAGTGTTATAGCTTTGAGTGATTGAGTGCTCATTATACCCTTAAACACTGAGTGTTGAGTGAATATTATTTATCTGTGTGAGGGATAACCAATGTAGACTTGTATCTCTAAGAAGCTGATGACATTATTGGGAGTTTATGATGTTGAGTCAGGCATGCATGGCATATTGTGTCTGAGAGTGTCTCTGGAATGTTATGTTGAATTAATTGATTATTTCCTGGATTTAGTCTTGTACATTGCTGGGGACAGCAACGTTTAAATCTGGGAATTATTTGATATGCGATCAGCATATAAGGAATTCTAAGATAAAGAGAGGAAGAATGTTACTTAATCTGATGCAAGAAAAGGGCAAAATCAATGTTAATTTGTCAAATATCTTAATCTGAGGTTATGTACTGATTTTATGTTGATTTCATAGGAGAAATGCACAAATTGGAGCTGAAAAGGACAAAGTGAAACTAAAGGCTCACGCTACGAGCATGGGAATGGCGCTTGCAGCAAATTCAGATTTTAAATTCGAAATTTGAATTCAAATTTATTTTAATTAAATCTTTCCGTTAAACGTTTCTGTAATAAATTCATACTTTAATATTTCCGTTAAAACGTTTATATAATAAATTGTAAGGTTTTTCGTCAGAAGGGCAATCTTGTAATTTCACGCTCACAGCAGAAAAGAAGAAGAAAGTGACTCAGTCAATGCATAAAAGAAGACCTAAAATCCCACGCTCACAGCGCGGGAATGACGCTCAGAGCGTGGGAAGAAGAAAATTGGCAGAAGGTCCCGCGCTGAGAGCGCGAGATCCGCGCCATCAGCGTGGGAGGTGCGAAAAGATGGAAATTCAAATTTCACATTTTAGGTCAAAGTCTCTTATAAAAAGAGACTCAACCTTTGAAGGAAACCATCTCAGAACACACCACAAGACCTAGATCCGGCTGAAGGAAGAGGGCGTTCTTCGTGTTCGTCGTTCCGTTCTTGTATTCTTCTTCTTCTATTTTCAGTTCATGTTGAAATCAGATCAGCGATCATGATGTTGATTGGCTAGATCTATTTCTGTAGTCAGGGGCATGATCCCTTTGTAAACAATTGCTACAAGGATTGAATCATTCTATGTATTGAGTTAATATATTTCATCTTTTATCTTGAGCGTATTGATATTATTTCTGTTAGATCTGATCAACCTAATAGGGAATAATATTCTGGGGATCAGGATTCACAATAGGGATGTTGGAATACTTGATCCTGAAAGGAGATAAAGATGACTCTCCATGCATGTTCTAGGGATAGACTTGTATGGATTGCAGTCGTGGGATTTATCTACATAATGCTTATTTTCAGGCGGAACTACTAAGGGATTAGGGTTCCAATTGAAGTAAAGGGTTAGATCGCCAAGGGATTGGGATCTAACTAATTATTTCTAAAAGATGATAATTTGTCTGAGTTGTTAATTTCAATAGGTTTTATGAATCAATCCGAAGTAAAATTGGGAGCAATTGGTGAATGTACCCTGGCTACAGTCTTCTTCATTACTTTCTCTACAAAAACATTTCTTCATCTATTTTGAGTCTTTTCCAGAAAAATACAAAAACAATTCTTTTACTTTTATTGTCATTTAATTACAATTATTTGTCAACAACCAATCGATTTATCTAACTTAAGAGGACTGGTTATAGTAGTAATTGTTTATCAATCCCTGTGGAGACGATACTTACTTATCACTTTATTACTTGGAACGATCGGTACACTTGCCGAGATCGCAACACCTGATCAACTCATTCGTTGTGTAACTTGTGCAGAGTCATGGTGCAACCAAGGAGGAAGTACGAGCGGGGATCAACCGGATCCTATCCTGGCTGCATTAGCTGAGATGCAGGCGGCCCGACTAGCCGACCAGGAGGCCACGAGGTTGGCAAATCAGGCTATGCTGGACGCCATTAGAGAGGCGAACATGAGAGCCACCGCTGAGGTTCTGAAGGAGAACCGGATGGCCAACGAGACTATGAAGAGGGTCATGTTAGAGGAGTTGAGGGCTGGTCCTGCTGCTGGCCAGTGTCCTCCACCACCTCCACCGCCTCCACCTCCACCTAGTCACTAGGAGGACACCCAGAGTCATATAGGTGAGGGTAGCCACTTGATGGGGGCTATGCAGGCCATTCCTGTTTTTGCTGAGGATCGAGACGAGATCGACCGCCGGCTGAATGCTTTCCGCAAGCATAAGCCACCCACTTTTGATGGATCTTATGATCCTATTGCTGCTGCTAGATGGCTTCAGGCCCTGGACAAGATATTCAGGGTGATGCAGTGTACAGAGCCGCAAAAGCTGATGTTCGCCACGTGCATGCTAGAGGGCGATGCCCATGAGTGGTGGACGAACACCTCCCAGGTGTTCGAGATGCAGGGGCATGTGATGACATGGTCGTTCTTTGAGGACTGCTTCTTGGGTCGGTACTTTCCTTATGATGCTCAGGAGAGGAAGCAGGGAGAGTTTGACAGGTTGGTGCAGGGCTCGTTGTCTGTTGACGAGTACCTGGCCAAGTTTAATGAGCTGGTCAAGTTTTCTCATTTCCGGATGACGAGGTCGACTCCCATTTTTCTATCTGCTAAGTTCCGTAGGAGACTTAATGAGGACATTGCTGGGCACCTTGCTGGTTCTGCTTCGAGAGATTTTGGGGCCTTGGTACAGCAATGTCGGGATATAGAGGGTTTCTGCAGCGAGAGTCAGGCCAAGATTGAGGTGCCACAGGGTACTGGTGGTTCCACTTCCTGGAAAGACAGGAAGTTCGGGAACAAGGGCAAGGGAAAACAGTTGGCGGCTAAACAAGCGCCAAATCAGTTTAAGAAGACTTCTGCTTAGGGGAGTACAGCGAGACCTCCTGCTCCCAGATGCTCGGGATGCGGGAAGTCACATTTTGCGCCGTGTGCTACAGGCCAGTTGATATGCTTCCAGTGTGGCAAGGAGGGCCACTACTCGAGAGATTGCCCGATGGCGAGAGCTGCTGCAGTGCAGGCAGTTCCCCTGCAAATGGTTCCTACTGTTGCACCAGCAGTGCCACTTACTACTGGGCGTGTGTACACCCTTGATCGTCAGCAGTCGGACAGAGCTCCGAACCTGGTCAGAGGTACTATTACCATTGGTGGTTCAACTATTGATGTGTTATTTGATTCCGAGGCAACGCATTCATTTGTTGCTACCCCTATTGCTGTGGGGCTTGAGTTGCCCAGTGCTGTGCTTTCTCCACCGATGCGGGTGACCACCGCCACCGGAGAAAAATATTTGACCTCCACTGTCCATCGCGATGTAGCGTTTCAGTGGGATGCCCGTGACCTCTCGGTAGATCTGATAGGATTGCCGATGGCTAACTTGGAGATTATTCTGGGCATGGATTGGCTGTCCAGAAACTGTGCATTGATTGATTGCTGTCCCAAGAGAGTGGTGATGTCTCAGGGTGGGTCCACAGCCAGTTCCTCACCGTTCATTTCAGTCCTGCAGGCGAGGAGGGCCTTGAGAGCAGGGGCATTTGGCTATGTCATGTTAAGAGGTTTGGTGAGTGGGACACAGGAGGATCTCACTGGCATTCCTGTGGTGAGGGAATTCCTCGAGGTGTTTCCCGAGGAGATTACTGAGTTTCCACCGCAGAGGGAGATAGAGTTCTACATTGACTTGTTGCCTGGTGTGGGGCCTATTTCACTAGCTCCATATCGAATGTCGCCACCGGAGTTGGCAGAGCTGAAGAAGCATATTGAGGATCTTTCGGCGAAAGACTTCATTCGGCCGAGTGTGTCTCCTTGGGGAGCGTCGGTCATATATGTGAAAAAGAAAGATAAGACAATGCGATTGTGCACCGACTATAGGCAGTTGAACAAGGTGACAATCAAGAACAAGTATCCCCTTCCATGCATTGATGATTTGTTGGATCAACTCATGGGTGCTTGCGTGTATTCAAAGAATGATCTCCGGTCCGGATACCATCAGATACGGGTAAAGCCGGAGGATGTCCCAAAGACAGCGTTTCGCTTGAGGTACAGTAATTTATCTACATTTTTTTTATATGTAACATTATTTTACACCGATAGATCATAATCTTAATTAGCTTTTATCATTTTTTTTCTCTTCTTGAGATTATAATATAATGTTATTGGAGATTGGTAAACAAAGTATACATAAAAAAAGATAGGTAAAAATGTTCTATCCCAAATAAATTATCATCACTTCTCCACTTTTATTTTATCCATATTTTTTCAATCAGTGATCAGTCAACCAAGAATTGAATTCACATTTCTTCTAGTTTAATTTAGCCCGATTTAAGCTATGGGATAGCAATTAAAAATCACAACTATTACACACAATTAACGCACATTAGATGGAAATTTTTTAAAGAAAGTCATTGTAAAATAAGAGCTGCATTTAATGGATTCAATAACCGTAAATAGTAAGATACCAGGGATAGCCTAATCGTGATGGAAAGTGGGTACCGGATAGTAGGTGGCGTGTTTGATTCTCAATGTATTCAAAAAATAACGGTAAATAGTTTAGCTAATATTAGATAGTCAAGTTCTATTGAAAAAACAATATTATTTTAAAAATGATATAATCTATAAGAGGTAGAAACAACATATCAAACCTAATGGGAATTATAATATGGAAAAAGTGTGTGATTTTAAATGACGCACGTTGGGTCATTTCATATACACAAAGAGATGAGATTCACGTTTTTTTTTTTTTTGTCTTTATCTTTTTCAGAAATAACATAACTCTTGTTATTTAAGATGACACACACTTATTCCCATTAGTATTTTATTTCAATTTACAGTGGTACATGCAACCTATGGGGAAAGGATATTCATACACTAAACAGAAAGCTGTTACGCTAGAAATTAATAACCTTTTTTTTTATAAAAGATTAATAACCTTTTCAGAAGCAAGCAAGCTACACAAGGTAGAAGAGATCAACATGCTCCTTATTTTTTTGAGTAATAATTAATATGCTCCTTAATTTCATTCCTTCATTTCACTCTTTCAACTGTTATTTTAATATTTCAACAAGATTTAAACAATTGAATGTTTAGATCATGACTTTGAATATGAATTATGGTACTTCGGTGCAGCTATGTACCAAGCGCACAAAGATAAGAGCGTTCATACTACATACCATCTTGGCTAAAATTTATGCCGCAAAACTTCAATACTTTCTTATTACACAAATATGTATTGAAAGTTGTCTTGGTATTGTAGTAACAGGTTACTGAGCTTTACATGGTGATTTATTGATTTCACTATGTGATAGGATAACGGTAGTGAATAAGCCACTAATTAAGGATTACTTGTTCATTTTCCATATCAAATATGGTGAATTTATGAACATTGTAATTTCCACCGAGTTTCAACATTTCAAATTGAAAATCACAAGACAAAAATTAAAAATTCAACTTCTTTGTTAAGTTGGCTTGGTCAAAAGTTCAAACAAATTAATTTCATCAGTCTTTGTACTATTTTGTATTTACTCTTCTGAGCTGTGTGGCTGCGGTTAACAATGCAAGTACATGATGTACAACATATTATATCCATAAAAATAAGGGTAAAATGTGTATCATTTTAAAAGATGTAAAATTGTGTCATTTTAAGAGAGAGAAAAAGATAGATAAAGGAGGAGAGAGTTGACAGAAAATAAAATAAAAGTGTGGGTCCCACCTCTTTGTAAGAGTGAAAAGATATAAGTTATGTCATTTAAAAGGATAAACACTTTTGCCTAAAAATAAACCCTCAATTCTTTTCCTCTACGGCAATGTAAGAATTTTATTAACCACAAAATAGTACATAGTTGACTGGTTGAGTAAAATTAGACATCATGGGCATTAACCATGGTGATTTTACTCGTTGGAATTCTACATATAGACAAACCCTAGACACAAAGCTGTACATATATATATTCTCAAGAATAGGTGCATTAACTACATTCAAGCATGGTATACCGAACCACACGAATAAAAAGGAGGAAAAATCATAATCAAAATAGTACACAATGCTAATTGAAATGAAGAAAGCAACCCACATATTATAGATTATGAAAAACAAGAAAATAGACCTAATTAGACTCATTATTAGGCAAAGTACTACAAGCATGTATGTGAAACTTAATAAGAATTCACCTCAATTTTTGTTTTACCAACTTTCACAATGAGCTCTCCCCATCATGTTCAATTTCGGATGCTGCTTCATCTTCTTCTTGCATGCAATCAATGCCAAAAGCTCCATGGCCATATCCAAAGGCTTTGATGTGGTCTTTTAGAGACCTTTTGTGTTTGAAATCAGACCCACATAAACAATACCATATTTTTCCACAATTCTTCTCATGTGTTCTCCAATCACCTTTTACTGCAAATGCTTTGCTACATTTTCTGCACATATAGGGTTTTATGCCATGCTTCCTCTTGTAATGTGTTTGAAGGGTTCTGAAATCCTTCAGAGGCCTTGCTCTTGGGTGGTCAATGTTGTGCTTGCAGCCTGGTGCACAACAAAAGCATGGAAGCCTTAACATAGCTGTTGGTTGTGTTCCTTTAAGAGAATCAGGTCCCTTTCTATATTGAGATCCGTGTCCCCATAGATGCATCTGAAAAGCCATGAGAAACTTATATTCATTCCCCTTAGACTTAGTCAAACAGAATCAAATAAACCAAATTCTGTTCTGTTTTACCTTCAGAGCTATGATCGATGCTCAGTTATGAAATTTAATAAAGGGTCCTAATTTGCTTCCAATAAGTTCAGTATACAATTACAAATTTGAAAGTAAGAAAATAACAAAAACTAAAGTTTTAAAGAAAGACAAATTGATATGCATGTATATTTGAGTTTTACCAAACATATATTGTTGAGATATATATAAAACCATTAATGTAGTTTTACTCAATAGCTTAAGCTTTTGGGTTGAATTGGTTCTTTACGTGGTATCAGAGCCTCGTGTCCCGGGTTCGATCCTCGTCCCCCCACTTTCTTTCAAGTGGAATTTCTTTGTTCGCACAGGTAGGTGAGCCTGTGCATTGTCCACCCTTCAAGCCCAGTGGGCTCTCGTGTGAGGGAGTGTGTTGAGATATATATAAAACCATTAATGTAGTCTCACCCAACAGTTTAAGCTTTTGGGTTGAATTGGTTCGTTACATATATTTTGATGCACGTTAGTTTTAAACTGATCCCGTAGAAAGAGGAACTAAGTACTAGAGAAACGTTATAGTGATTAATTATCATAAAACTGAAGACAGGTTCAAAGCTAACCTAGTATTTTTAGCTTCTCCTTCATATTCATGTGCAAATTTAGAAGGCTATATGTTAAAAATAAAACGCAAGCTCTAGACAATTTGAAAGGTAATTATTAAAGTTGTTTTTCAGCCAACATTTTAATTAATTTCTAGTTTCCAAAATAAGATGATAAGTTAGCATTGACTAAAAGTTCGTACAATTTGTACAAAGAAGTTCACTTTGTTCAGATATCAAACAAGTTTTCTTAATTCTACTTAAAACATATCTGGCCCTTTATTGTTGAGACACCAGAGGTTCCATATATGATCTCATCACAGACATGTCTATCAATATTATATATTTTTTACTTTGTATTACTTTGAAAAGGTTGGAGTGAGTTCAGGCTTTTTTGATGAGGACCATCTGAATCCTGAAATTAGCATTGTTATTAATAATTTGTTTTAACTTTTCTTCCATTTGCAGTCTGGTCCAGCACAATGTTCTAGGTGACATAAAAGCAGAAGGAAGGAGAAGAATTTTGGTGGTCCTCGACCACCATTGATTCAGTGGTCCAAACCAATCAGGATGAGATAATTATTGAAGAGAGAGGAGAGAGAAAAATAAAATATAAACTTTTGTACTAGTGTCACTCATTGAATGGAAGGACCACATGGGGCCTGGAGCACTAAATATTTTTCCAGAAGGAAGAGACTTCAAGAATAGTTTAATTGTTTAAAGAAAACAAAAGCTTAATTAAAGTACTGATAGTCTGAGATCAAATAGTCACGTTCAGATAGATATATGAAACAAAGAAGAATAAACAAAAAGAAAGACCATGCAAAAGGGATACAAAAGAAAACCAAAACTATGAAACTCATAAGGAGGGACCTATCTTCTTATTTAATGTTAAAAGAAATGAAAATTAAGGACATTTTATAAAAGAAAAAATAAAAAAAGTACAGACACAGGACCAGAAGAAGAGGAAGGGGTAGCTGAGGCCGTACCTGAAGATTATTGTATCTGTTGAAAGTTTTAGAGCACACAGGACATGAAAACTGAGTAGGACCAATGAGAATCTGTGAAGGGGTGGGAATCCAATACTGACCCTTGTTCAATTTATCCAAAGGCTGTTCAGAAATCATATTCACTTCCTCTTTTTCAGCCATTTCTATTGAAGTTGGGACCATCCTCAACCCCAGATCAGAAGTAGTACTACCCATTCTAGGAAGCCCTATGTGTAGGGCAACAGTCACAGTTTCATCATCATCTTCAGGACCAGTCAAAAGACTCTCATGTTTGTCTTCTATTGCACTATTACTGTTTGAGTGTTCATTTCCATGGTGATTTGTGATGAGGCTTAACTTGTTAATGAGTGGAAGAGCCTCTCTTGGAGGAGGAGGAGGAGGTGGAGGAACTGCAGAGGAAGATGAGGGTTCGGATTGAATTCCAAACCAGTTGTTTGAGTAAGCAAAAGGGTATGATGAACACAATTTGGATTGAGAAGAAGAAGAGTAGTGAGGGTGGAGGAGCATGAACTTGAACCATCCATCGAATAAATTGGAGTGAGGATCTGTCATAGTGAATGTTCAATGTAAAGAAGGTTATTTCTTGATGGTTTGATTCTTTGGTGATATATAATATATTGCGTGCATGTTTATTTGTGTGTGTGTGAGAGATTGAGAGAGAGAGAGAGAGGATATTATGTGGGTGAATGGAGAGCCATAAGACCCATAAGTAAGTTTCAAGGTAAAAGAGCAAAGCCAAAGTGTATGGAAAGTCAAGAAATTACCCCCTGCAAGCCAATAAGAGAAATTAAAAGCGAAAGGGAAAGGCAAATGTAGAGTCAGATTAGGTTTGCAGGTTGTCTCCCAGGAGATAGAATTTGTTGCACCACCACACATGCATATAGACATAGAGAGAGAAATCATCGTAGCTCAGTTAGTGTATGAGAGCCGAACAAATGGAGATGAGAGCATATATTTGATGTTTCCCAATATCACCTTTCAATGGATTTAAAACCTTAATCTTAGACTTGCCTCGAATTTAACTAGTCACAAAACAATGAACCGATTAAAATATTTGCGGAGAAAGAGAAGAGAAGAGAGAGAACATTCATTTATTTTCAACTTTTTCACTTGGGAGAGATTCAATTTAGAAAAGAGTAAAATACAGAAGCAAAATCAATAAATTTTATATAAATAGATGGGAGTTTTATTATATTAACTTAGAGAAAAATATTTATCATTATAAAAGATATAATATTATATCATTTTATTTAAAATGATAATATTTTGATGCATGTTTAATAATTATTTATATTATCTAATGCGAGTTTGATGTATTGATAAAGTTATTTATTTATGATTGAAATGTTATTAGGGTTTCTAATTTACAAAACAATTTTTTTCCAAAAAGATAGCATGGATAAAATTGTGTACAAAGTTTTTTAATTTCTTACCCCAATTAATCCCCAACCTTGGGAAATTAATTAAGTTTAATGGTTTTTTTAGACGAACACATAATGTAATAGTACTTGTTAGGTCCGAGGTAGACCGTATTGCTATACCGGATGGTATGCGCTCAGAGATGATGTATATGCCTGATGTACTAGGCTATACGCCGAGGTCCCAATCACTGCGCACCAGCAATAGGCTTTACAACCAAGGGGTGGTGTGTGCACAATGAGTGGAATAAGCTAGGCGATTCAGAGGTGTGTACCTGGGATGTCTGAGCTCTTATTTATAAGGATACCTGGCTCGGTTGCTGAGCTCCTACTGTTGAGATTCTGTCCGACTTAGTCGGCCTCAACTAGTTTGTTTTAGTCAGTTGAGATTTGGCAGTATCTCTTGACGAGATATTCCAGGGCGGCGGTTCAGCGGAGCTTCATCCATAACAGTACTCAAAGCCCTCACCACTCTCAAAGCCCTCACCACTCGTCCAAACTTAATGGCTTATGGAGAATGATTTTATAATATATGGGAAAAGCATTTTTTACTTTTAAATGACATAACTTATATTTTTTCACTCTCACACAGAGTTGAGACCCATACCTTTATACTTTTTTGCCCACTCTCTCCCCTCCTTTATCATTTCTTTCTCTCATTTAAAATGATATGACTTTACATCCTTTAGAATATACGCACTTCTCCCATAATATATATATATATATACGTCTCCCGTGCTAGTGATAAGTAACATTAGAAAATCGTAGTTCATTCTTTCAAACTTACCTACATCCGGCATTTGCTTGGATAGGCGTGATTAGTGATTACAACATTTTGCACAGATAATGAGAATGTTAATTCTACCATTCTCTCGTTCCTGCTTTTTGTCTCTACAGTCAACAAAATATCAAATACATATTATCGGTTCTGGTGTCCGAGTTCGGTTTGATAATTTCAAAATCAGTTCTACTACTTCGTTTCTTAAATGCTTACAACTAATTCAGGCGTTGGTACTTCTTCTCATGCACGTGATTAACCTAGTTTTGTAAATTATGCTTCTTTCATGACCGTTGGACTTGCAGCTGTGTTTAACATGACTCAAATTTGTTTTAACTCCAAAATATATGGTGGACGGTTGTTATTAAAGCAGCACTTTGATAATAAAAAAAAAAAAACTCTTTTTATTTTGGATAAATCACATGTACCTTTTATAGGAGACAATCTTGTTCGAGTCGGGAATATCCACATCATGGTAGAGCTAGTTTTCTCAAAGTGAAATTTTCGCATTCACATGATCTTGAACCCAAAATCTTGATTAAACGAAATCAAATATGTACAACGTGAACCAACACCCTTTGGTTTAGAATAACTTTACTTTTATGGGGAGGATTCATTTACAATTTTTTTTGAATTTTTGTTACAAATTACACTGTTCTCCTGGGGAACATAGTGAAAGTAGTGTTCTCCGGAGAAAAAGTTCGTAAGAGTTTGTAAATAAAAAAGTTTGTAAATATAAACTGTCCCTTACTTTGATCATATAATTCATGCAGATTTACTCTCTTATTGATACAAATAAAATCCTGTCCAGGAAAAAGTTAGGAACAAGAAGGGAATTTACTAGGCATGTTAGATTGTAAAATCTTAGTGTGGTACTGATAAAGAGATCTACTACCCTGTAGAAAATGACATCTACGTTGTCGTTTCTTTCATATAATTCAAGTTTGCAGGTGATTGTGAGAGCCCCTCCCACATCATGTGAACTGCATTGCATTTGCCTTTTACACAAAGTCCCTTGGAGAAGTTTCAAATGGTAATGATCTCGACACGTGGAGCATTATGAAGCACAAGATTTTGATGAGAAAGATAGTCGGCATGGGAACTGTTAATCTTGAGGCGTGGAGAACAAAAATTTGAGCTTGAAAATGAAAGGCGAAGTTTGAAGGTTCTGGCTGGGAGTAGAATGTAACAATCAAGCCATCAGAGACAGTGATAGGCAAAAGCTATTTCTGCTCTATTGACTACAAAGAGACCCAATTGATCAGTAGAGGAAAGATTTTGAGGTATTAACATTGGGTAACAATGTTAATAAAAAAATTATTAAAAAAAATTCACTCATCTGCTTAAACTTTTGGGTTGAATTGATTATTTATATGATATTAGAACATCATGTTCCGTCTTTGATTCTCAACGCCCCCACTTTCGCTTGTGGAATTTTCTTAGCACAGGTAGGTGAGTTTGTGTATTATCCACACTTCAAGTCCGGTGGGTTCTCGTGTGAGGGGGCGTATTGGTGAATAGTATAAATCATTAAAAAGCTCTCATCCACCAGATTAAACTTTTGAATTGAATTGGTTCTTTACAGAAGTCTTGCGAATAAAAAATAAAAAAAATTGTTTGCCATTTTCTTATAAGGCGCAACAATTACTTAATTTGAATTAGTTGGGTCTAGGGATGATAAAACAGGCAATATGTCGTATCGCGTTTGTGTAAGTGGGCTGAAAATTTTAACACATTGTTTTATGGTAGGTTGGCAGGTCAACCTACGTATAGTGCAAAAATTGAGAAAAAGAGCTAGAGAGAAATTGAGAATTAGGATTTTGGAAGAAAAAAAAAAGATAAATATTTTATCCCAAATTATGCAATTAAGCTTAAAAAAAAAAAACTTAGCCCATCGGATGGCCTCCCCCGATCCACTGTAACCTAGCCTTTAGGGGAGGGGTTATGACGGATTACCAGATTTAAACATATAATCCAACCCGCCAAATCGAACACGTTAGACGAATTGAATAGATCAAACCAAACCCATTTTTCCATCTCCTTGGGTCTCCATTAATAAAAACCGGTTGGGTAATATGCTTTCAGTATACTAGGTTTAAAATGTTAAAATAAGCAAGGATTCAATCTAAATTGATCCAAAAAGGCTTATAATTGTGATAAAGATTGTTGATCCATTCTTAGTGTAACGCCTGACCGCTTCAAGAATCAATGACTATCCCCACATACTAACACGAAACTTCTCAGCGTGTTTTGTCCTTTCTCGCACACTTCCTCGGAAAACTTCCCAGGAGGTCAGTCATCCCAGAATTACTGCAAGTCAAGCACGATTAACTATAGAGTTCTTCTGTTCCGGGCTACCGAAAAGTAAATGCATCTTATTAGTATAGGTAGTATCTCCAACTGTACCGTCTCATACCAGCACAGTCTATGGAATCCCTCTCTTTCGAGTGTTGATTCGATTCATTCATGTACCCCGCCGCTGGAAGCCTGCCAAGAGTCGCTCCTTGTCTGTGCCCTTGTGCACCGGCGATCACCCCCCACAGTCGTTAGCGCTCGGGATGTTACACACAGACTTGTTCTCATTATAAATCTTGGTTTTGTAGGAAAATTCACACGGAAAAGAAGTCAAATCACAAGAGGAAAAGAAGAGAAGTTCTGGTACATTCGTGCCATTAGCGCCAAGTTGGCGCTGGAAGCGCCAAAACGGGGATAAACCTTCTATTTCATCGCCCTAGCAGCGCCAAGGCCGTGCTACCAGTGCCAAGAATTCCAAGATGCCACTGTTTCCCCAACTCCTCTAGCGCAACACTAGCGTTAGAAGTTCGAATCCACCTCGCCATTAGTACAAATGTGGCGCTATCATCACCAAGACTATAATTATAAGCCTTTGTTTGGCCGCGCCACCAGTGCCAGAAGCACATGACCTGTTAAGTGGAGTTTCGAAGTATATTAGAATAAGAGATTTTGTGGAAGATTTGGAATTATATAAAAGGAGAACAAATCCTTGTTGAATATTGAAAGATAAAGACTTGAATATTGAAGAACTTATGGAAGATCATCATCTTCTTCTTTCATCTTCATGATTTCTTCTACCTTATTTTATTTCTTTATTTTGTTTAAGCTAGCCATGTCTGGCTAGTTTTCTTTTGTAGTTAGGGATATGGATCCGACATGAATCTTTGTTTGGTTTAAATTGTTTCTTTAATAAATTGTCTCAAAGTATTTTTATTTTACCTTGAATTTATTCTATGCATTCTTGTATAACTTGATCAATCATATGAGATTAAAGAGAGTTAGAGTTCATAATAGACATATTGGAATCTTGATCTAGACTGGGCTAAAACATGAATTCTTGCATGATCTAGATCTATGAAGCACCGACACTTCAAAAACCCCGACGTGTCGTGTCCGACACTTCCCGACACTCTCGGACACTCCGACACTCCCCGACACTCCAACACACGTTATAGAAATTCAAAAAAAGGTTTAAAGGTTACATTGCGTTGAGTTTTTAGTTCCAACTATTATATTCGTTGGATTACGATTACTATTTTATTGAGTTTGATATAAATATTTGAGATATCTTATATTTTTTTGCAAAATTTCTGAATATTATAAGTTTAGATTCATTTTTTTATTAAATTATTGAATATTAGATATAATATACACCACATAAATTAAAAATATTATTTAATATCAAAACGTGTCCTAACGTATCGAAATCTAAATTTTTTTAGAATTAACGTGTCGGAGTGTCGTATCGTATCGTGTCACGTGTCCCGTGTCAGTATCGGTGCTACATAGATCTAGATATAGGCTTGTAAGAATTGCGAACTTTATAAATAGTCGCGTTTAAGGCTTAATCTAAAAGGAATTACTAAGACATTATGGTTCCGATTGGGTTAAAGGATTAAAGAACTAAGAAATCAGGATTAAAGAACTAAGAAATTAGGATTTAATCACTTAATTCTTGGATGATAAATTGTTTGAAATAATTGAGATAAATTATTAGTGAAATTAATTTAAATCACTCAAGGATTAAGCCTATATTTAAATGTGTCAGTCTAGCTTAGCCTATTATTTATTATGAATATAATTATCGGCATGTGGCCTGATTTATTTATAAAAAATAATAGACTGGTTTAACCTGCTAAAAAAAAATAAGATAACAAAAACTTATCTAAACAAAATTATACAAGATTCATACGATTAACAACGCTAATAATTCTACAAGATTCATAAATTCAATGTATACTCAATTAATATAACATAAAACAAAATTATTCAAAGAGTTTGTTTAACCAATAAAATGGTGTGAAATAGGTTGAAGAGAGAGTGAGGGCTATTATGAGTAGTATAAAAAATATAAAGTAAAAGCAAAAAGTCAGTATACTAGGCCAGCATGAGAGATTCTAAGGCTGAACTTTTGAATTAGAGCATGAGACCTTTTTATTAAACGAGTTTTTATACAAGTCCAAGTCTGGTTCTAACAACTAATATTAGACATGTAAGCCCAGACCTTCACGAGTCAGGCCAAAGGACCCTAGTTCATTTACCACCCCTACTACGCAAGGGGATCGAAGGTGAAGCTACAGTTTCTTTTATTAATTTAAATCCCATCTTATTTCTTTGTTGTTATGGGCCAGACTGAGGCCCACTACGCACCTCGGCCCAAAGCCTACATTGCACCTCGGCCAGCCACCAAACCCTAGAGCCGGGCTATATAAGGCAGGTAAAGCAGAGCAGTAAGGTACACATTTTCTAATCCCAAACACTATAGATCACACACACACACCTCGAAGGCATACGCCTAGGTCAGTGTCAGTGATCCCTGTTCCTCCCAGATACCTAATCTATAGGCATCTAGAGAGAAACACTTGTATCCGAGATTAATCATCCAACCTACGTTGGACACATCTGCCAACAGGCAGAACATTGGCGCCGTCTGTGGGAACCGAACATCGACCCACGAATTATCCAAAAGAGTAATGGTGAGAGCCACAAGGAGCGGTTTCCGTCCCCCTCTGACATCCAATCAGGAGGAGGAACGGGAAGCAGCACTCCAGCCCGCAGACCCCGATCCAGATGCAGTGCACATTAGCGAGGTACACTCCGATTCCGAATCCGCTCCAGCCTGTAACCCTGATGCGCCATATATGCAGGGGTTGCAGCCCATCGAGGAACCTGGCCGACAAGGCCCGAATCTGGCCATGGATGCACTCCTGCGCCGGATGGAGGAGTGGGAGCGCCGAAGCGAGCTGCAGAGACAGGCCGATGCAAGGCAGATCCACGAACTAGAGGCCCGGATCCGGCAGATGACTAGCCCGGATCCGGTCAGAGCTGTTGATCGCGTAGTCACAGATCTACGCCGTTCAAACCCTCGCATTGAAGATCAACAACCAGTGGAAATTGGCCCTACCGGAATCCCTATGAACCCGAGTTCAACAATGGGGGTACCGAGATTCGGCCTTCAAAGACCACGGCAAATGGAGCAAGCAGATCTGGGTCTTAATCAGACGACTCGGATGCCTAGGCGTTCAAATACGCAAGTGGAGCAAGCAGATCTGGGCCTTAACCAGACGACTCGAATGCCTAGGCATTTAAACACACAAGATAGGCAAGAAAGTGGCGACGCGGCCACGATGCATCGACCCCTGCAACGTAGCCCGGATAACGTTGCCGGAATATACAGGAGGAAATACAACAGGGGGTTGTACAATGACAGTCCCTTCTCAAATGAAATAGTGGAGGCTCCTTATCCAGACAACTTAAACTTATCAGAATTGATCAAATATGATGGCACCCAAGATCCGCAAGTGCATCTAGATGCATTTGATACGGCTATGTATATCAAGGGCATCGAAGAACCTTTGATTACTAGGCTCTTTGCAACAACGTTAACAGGGGCGGCACAAACATGGTTTTCATCGTTACCGGCAGGGTCCATCCGATCTTTCGAAGAATTCGGAGGGCGATTCTTGTTGAATTTTGCCACCAGCAAGAAACAACCAAAATTAGAATTTGCCTTGGGCAAAATCAAACAGCAATCCGGAGAAACACTACAAAGGTACCTCGATCGATTCAAACTCGCTGCCCTACAGGTGCCTGGGTTATCGGAAAATGTTCATTTACATCTGGTGATTGCCGGCCTACATGGAAGCTCTAGACTGGCAAAATCGATCTATAAGGACCCACCCAGGACCCTGGTGGAATTCAACACGCGTTCTAAGAAATATTTAGAACTCGAACAAATGGAGCTGGAGAATGTTGACCAGAAGCATCATCCGGGTCAATCAGATAGGCCGGGGCCAAGAAAGCCAGGAGACTCGCGGGGGAAAAAGCCAGACGAACGTTTCCCAACTCGAGGGCGGTATGAGAAATATGCTCCATTGAATGCTCCTCGGTCGCAGATTTGGCGTGAGGTGGCTTCTACCGAAATGAAGACCGTGGAAAAACCCCGGCCATTACAGCATCCAGCCGGCCTGGACCAATCACGATACTGTGCATTCCATGACGGCCCAGGGCACTCTACAGATGAATGCTGGGACCTCCGGGATGCCATTGAGAAATATATCCGGGAAGGAAAGTTACGTCAATATCTCATCCGCACTCAGGGATGGAGAAATCGAAAGAGGAGAGGAGGCAAGTCTGTCAATCAATCTAATGAGAATAAAAAATTTAAAGAGGACAACCGCAGCAATAAGCAAGCCCGTGATGATGACGAATTCCAGGAGCCGGAATTCGAATGCAATGTTATCAGTGGCGCGTTTGGTGGAGGTGGCGATACTATGAATGCCCGGCGAAAGTACCTCAGGGAGGTGCTCTCCATCAGAGAACGTCCTAGGTTCAAGGAAGAAGAGCCAGAACCACCATTGCTATATTTCACAAGGAAAGAGTTGGACGACGTGATACCAGGCCACGTAGACGGGTTGGTCATCACTGGGACGTTGGTGAACTGCAAGGTCAAAAAAATCTTCTTAGATAATGGAAGTTGCGCTGACGTCATCCTATGGCAGGCCTTTAAAAAAATGAATCTTGACGAAGAAGATCTTAGGCCCTGTAACACAGCCTTAATTGCTTTTAATGGGCAAGACACCATACCCAAAGGGTACATTGATTTGCGGTTGACGTTAGGTACAAAGGAGGCATACAGATCTGAAAGGGTGCGGTTCATCGTGGCCGACTTCCCTTCGGAGTACAACATGATCCTGGGGAGGCCGACAATCCATGATTGGGACATGTTGGTATCTACCAAGCACCAAAAGCTCAAAATGATCTCTAAACAGGGTACGGTGCTCACTATAGCTGGAGACCAGAAGGAGTCTAGAGACTGTTATTTCAGATCTGTTCGAATGGTGACGAGGGATCCCAACACTTCTACAGGAATTAGCCAGCCTGGTAACAAACCTCCTCCACACAGGTCGGTTAACATGGTCGACTTCGACATGCGAGATGAGGAACAGATGCCGCGACCGGAACCAGAGGGCGAGTTAGAAACTATAAATATTGGAGAACCGGGGCAGGTCACCAAGATAGGCAAGGACCTAGCCACGGTCGACAAGCAGAGCCTGATTGCATGTCTTGACCGAAATCGCGATGTTTTCGCATGGAGGTCATCTGACATTCCCGGGGTGGATCCGAGCTTTTGCTGCCATAAGCTTTCTGTGTATCCGGGATCAAAACCGGTAGCCCAAAAGAAGCGCAATCTCAGCTCGGAGCGACGTCAGGTGTTGGAAGACCATGTCAAAGAACTGCTAGAAGCAGGGTTCATTAGAGAAATACAATATACGACTTGGTTGTCCAACGTGGTGATGGTAAAGAAACCAAGCGGGAAATGGCGAGTATGCACCGACTACACAGACCTAAATAAGGTATGTCCTAAGGATGCATACCCGATGCCAAACATTGATCAACTGGTCGATAGCTCATCTGGTTTCCGGATGCTATCCTTTATGGACGCATACTCCGGTTACAACCAAATCCCATTACATCCTGATGACCATGAAAAAACTGCATTCATTGCTGAGAAAGCCAATTACTGCTATAACGTCATGCCATTCGGACTGAAAAATTCTGGAGCCACGTACCAGAGGATGATGAACCAGGTCTTCTCGGATCAGTTGGGTAAAAACGTGGAGGTATACATTGACGATATGATTGTCAAATCAGCCGGAATGGAAGCACATATCCAGGACTTGGAACAAACATTTGGCAAGTTACGACAACACCGCATCCGCTTGAATCCGGCAAAATGTGCTTTTGGAGTTTTTGCAGGAAAATTTCTTGGCTTCATGTTAACACACCGGGGTATAGAAGCCAACCCAGATAAATGTGGAGCCATATTGCAAATGACGGCCCCGAAAAGTAAGAAAGAAATACAGCAACTGACGGGAAGGCTGGCATCCCTCACCCGTTTCTTACCTCGGTCGGCGGAGACAGCCCTTCCTTTCTTTAAACTGCTGCGAAAGGAAGTGCAGTACGGATGGAGTACAGATTGCGAAGTCGCATTCCAGGAGATTAAGAGGAGATTATCTTCTCCACCCATTCTGGCCAAACCCAAAGAACAAGAAACTTTAATCCTTTACTTGTCAGTTGGGGAGTTGGCGGTCAGCTCGGTCCTGGTGCGAGAAGACGACGAAGGCCAACAACCCATCTACTTTGTAAGCCGACTCCTACAAGGAGCCGAATTGCGGTACCAACGGTTAGAAAAGATAGCTTTTGCACTCCTCACCTCAGCCCGCCGACTTCGACCGTACTTCCAGGCTCACAAAATCCTGGTTCGATCCGACTTCCCAATCCGACAAATACTCCACAAGCCGGACTTAGCAGGCAGAATGATGAGCTGGGCGATCGAACTATCAGCATTTGATATCACATTTGAGAACCGAAAGGCAATCAAATCGCAAGCCTTGGCCGACTTTGTCCGAGAATTAACCTCGGCACCACAGATCTCTCCTGATAATTTGGATAAATGGACCATATATGTGGATGGATCCTCTAATTCCAAAGGAAGTGGAGCCGGGGTCATTATAGAGAATCCGGACGGAGTAGCGGTTGAGTATTCCATGAAAATGGACTTTGAGACCTCAAACAATCAGGCGGAGTATGAAGCCTTCATAGCCGGCTTGCTCCAGGCTAAAGAGCTTGGAGCCCGGAAGATCAGAATCTGCAGCGATTCCCAGTTGGTTACTTCGCAGGTTGAGGGCAATTATCAGACAAAGGGACCCTTGTTGATGAAATACTTGGAGCATGTCAAGATTGGCGTAGCAACATAATTGCATACCTTGATGGGGGTACTGTGCCCGAAGAAAAAGCTGCGGCCAGAAAACTCATCCGGGATGCCGCATCATATACCTTGTTTGAGGGGCAGT
>JAVKPL010004676.1:0-22904 GCA_032173675.1 Gastrolobium villosum
ATTTCCGTATAATTTTTATACATTTATTCATACTTAACTCAATGGCATGATTATCAAGTTTATTTCGTATAGAATAAATCTTTATCATCTGTAACTGCATTGGCATACTTTTTTTTTTGTATATTTGATTTTTTGTCTAAAACAGAGGAAAAGCTGCCCAAAGTATTCTCTTCCCCAAACACTCATGAAGTGGATATTTGAACTGGGTCGGCCCTTTTATTTGATTTTTCGCCTAACAAAAAAATCATGGCTCCTTAGGATGAAAAGCACAAACCGTACATAATAAAGCCATGACAACTAATGGTCTATTTCGTCGTTGGGTAGCAAGTGTAAAAGCTTTGCTTCGATTTCAGGTGAGAAGGACCCCCTCAATTCCCTTACTTTTTTTTTTCTCTTTGATCACCTCTGAGTACCCTTGCAATCAAAAGACAAATGGAGGGCCTAATCTCTGTCGCTTGCCAACTAATTAAGCTGCTAGTGTTTTTGGCCCTCCTTCTGTGGTGGGTCATAATGTCACACCATATTTATTTTTCTTTTTAGTTGTGTGGTAAGAATATTTTCTATCCAACTTTTGCTTTAATTGAAATTAAGTCTTAGCTTAGTTATTGATGCAAGGTTAGAACTTGAATAATCAAACAAATTACCACACCTCTTTCACCATTAAGTTAAACATTCTTAAGGGTCATGAAAGGATACATATGTACAAGTCTTAGAAATTCACAATATTTGATAACTTTTTATAAATATCCCAATTAATTTATATCCATATAAAAATTATTAACTGTTGACTTTATTTATGTCTAATGATTCTAATTTATTAAGAACTATAGTTCATGAGAGATACCAAATGGTGGTAGTTCCTCAGCAGGTGGATGAGAGCATGTGTTCAATTCTTCTCAATATCACTTTTGGGAGGGGTTTAAAGCTTTAATCTTAGATCCATCCCGAATCAGACTAGTTACAAAGCGATGAACTGATTGCAATATTTAAAAAAAAAAAATAGTTTATGAGAGCCATAATGCAAGTACAATCAACAGTTTTCACTAGTGTGTGAAAACCAATAATTTAAACATGTAATCTTATTGAATAATATAAATACATTTTTACTAAGGGGTTTGTATCTATCATGTTACATGACACAACAAAATTTTCTACACACACAATATTTTGTGAGACTCACACTTGTTGAAGCAAAAAAAAAATTATGGCATGCAAAACGAATCTCTATATCGTTACAGAATCAGTTTTCCTACACCATAACTCTTATAAAACCCTTTTACTAATCCCTCCCCTTAAGATTTTAATAAAAAATAAACAAATTTAAGCTCTCCCTAAATATTCGAATACACATAATTCACATTTAAGAAATCATAGAAGCCTGTTACTAAACAGAACCAACACAATCAAAAGAACACAAAGACAAAAGGAAAAGAAAATGAGTCTCAGCCCCGGGTCCCATAACCGTATCCTGCCCCAAAGATTGGCTGATTCACATGAAGACACCTCTTCTCTTCCATTCATTAAAAAATCATTGTACCAATGCCACTCACATTCTTTGTGCTATATAAATATGTGTTGCAACTCAAAAGGAACTACGTCCCCTACTAAAATTCAAAGCTAGCTATAGTCGCAACTTTCATTAGGTTCTTTATAATTGTGCTTTTTTTTTTCATAGCTAGCACATGGAGTGCATTCATGTTAGGAATGGTAACCTTACCTCTTCTTCAGGGTCATCTTCAAAGGCAAACAAGAACAAGGAGAAAAAGGGTGTGAAGAAAAGCAAGGGAGTGAAGCTTTCCACTGATCCACAAAGTGTAGCAGCCAGAGAAAGAAGGCATAGAATCAGTGACAGGTTCAAGATCCTTCAGAGCATGGTCCCTGGTGGGAGTAAGATGGACACAGTTTCTATGTTGGAGGAAGCCATTCACTATGTGAAGTTCCTCAAGACACAGATTTGGCTTCACCAATCAATGATGAACTTCGTAGATGATGAAAACTCACCCATGTTCCTTCCTGTGGAGCAGCATTTTCCTAATGAACACACCATTTCCCTTCAGCAAAACCCTTCAGTTTCAGTAGATTCTCTGCATACTTTACCACAATTACCACTAGCCCAATGTTGCTTCAAAGGTGAAGAAGACACCGCTATGAAATATTGGCCAGCTTAGTATCTTTTCTTTTTCTTTTTTTCTTTTTGACATATATGGAAGGGCCGGCTTGACTAGCAGTAAGTTTACTTACCGTGGTGTGTCAGGTCGCGGGTTCGAATCAGCCTCTCTACAAAAAACAGGGGAAAGACTGGTAGAGTATTCCCTTCCCCAGACACCCACGAAATGGGTATTTCAACTGGGTCGGCCCTTTTTTTGACATATATGCTATTCAGCTCTCTATGTATTTATAAATTAGCTGTGAACTTGTAATGGTTAAAATACTATAACTTATGTGAGTCAGTGAGTGATGTTAATGTAGTAAAAGCTCATGTGTAGATCCTACATATATGTAATTGTTGTATACTAGCTAGTGTCTTTCTCTATCACAAGCACTTTATTCTTATTTAGTACCTTTATGCAACAATGTGGTAGTCTTGGTTATTTGCATTGATGTCTAAGAAGTGCAAAGCAACATAATTTCGTCTTGTTTTATGTTCTTGTAGCACAGTTGGTTAGAGTTTTCGCATAAGGTCAAGAGTTCCAAAGTAGCCAGGACCACTTTATATTTTGCCTTCCTTCTTCACTAAATTTGGACTATTATTATGTCTTACACGCCATGCACATGTTAATTTAAAAATGGGTTATATTTATCTTATGTTGTAGGAAAATTATTGTCTCATGTTTTAGAAATAAAATTACAAGTGAGACTCACATGTAAGAGGAGAGAGAAAAAATAGATATGAGAATCATCTTGTAGAAAGCTTATTTATCTTATACAACATAAAATAAATATAACCCTTTAGAAATAGCGTTATCTTCGGAGCTTAGCAAAAGCAAAACTACGTTTTGTTGTTAACTATGTTTTATGGTTCAGCTATGGCGATTTTTTCTAATTTCCAAGGTCAATTAAATTATACCAATTAAATAGTAAATAATTTTCTGCTTTTCTAAAGTACTCTGATTTTTATCTATTTATGTTATTGTGAAGGAATCTTTTTCGTTTGATCTCAATTTTACTTTTCCCTACGTACGATTATTCTTTAATTAACATAAATATTAAAAAATGATAAATTGTAAAACACCCTTTGCTGTCCTGTTGTAGCAACTTTCGAATACTCTTCAACTACTTACTCTAGTTTTAGTTTTTTTCTGGGTAAAACCCAATATTTATACATATCAGTGCTATTAAATCCGATCCGGGTATCGATCCGGTCGGGATATTGGGTCACTAATCAGACCGGCGGGTCACTGGTCTGACCGGTTGATCCGGATACATATAGATATATAAAAAAATATAGATATGAACATATAAATTCAATTAAATTTTTCATATCTAAAATGAATTAAATAAGGTTCACTAAATAAGCTCAAAACATGAAGCATAAATAAATAAAAATGTACGTTATTACTAGGTCAATTTTAATTGCAACTCAGAATCCCCATTAACATGCATCTCAATGACATTGAACTCATATTTTTCAAATTCAACTACATTAAAATAACATATGTCACATTCTCTTAATTTATTATTCTGCAAATTACTTCAGTATTGGAAACTGAAATTTGAGGTCATTATAGAAGAGTATACTAGTAAATAAAATCATAAAAAGTTTTTGCAATGAGTTCAACATTTTTTTTGATAGGATGAAACAATTTTGGTTTTTTGGTTTTTTTTTTTAAAAGCATGACCCGACCGGGTCAATGGGTCACCAGATCATCGGGTTTGGCCGAATCGATGCATGACCGGTCCAATGTTTGACTGGACTGGTCCAATGCTTGACACGGACCAGTCAATGATCGGGTCACCGGATCGACCCGACTGGGTCGGCCGAGTTTTACAACATTGATACAGACTCATCATAATTATTTCTTCTTCTTTATTTTTTTTGGTAAAGATCATAATTACACATTCGAATGCTCTTCAACTACTTAAATGTAGTTTTTGTTAACATTATTGGAACCGGATCCCAGCTGTACGGTCCATCGTAATTAAAATCTCGATTTAAATCCGCGATTTTATGATTTTATGATTTTTTTTTCAATCAAAATGATTTCATCAGAATTCCAAACATTTTTACGATTTTACGATTTTTTTTACGTTAGGATTGTACGTTTTAGGATTTTTTATCCTCATTCTAATTTTAGGTAAAATCTCGATTTTAACTACATGATCCCATCCACTTATTTGATTGATCATGCACTTGAATATGTACAAACCGGCGAACCGCAAATGAATCCGCGGGTTCGAGTTGAATTACATTTACCACTAGGCGAATGCTTAGTATTTATCTTTTATATATATATATATATAGGTATGATCCTTTGACACCAGTATCACATGCTTGCAAATCAGAGTTGTTGATCTTTTTTCTTCCCCTTGGTATGATACTTTGACAAAAATTTGTTTTTCATTTATCCTCTTTTTTCTCTCCTGAACAATTATATGATTTTAATTAAATTGAACCATTGAATTAATGGTGATCGAACCACCGAAATTTCTCTCCGACCTAAAATGTCCTTACGCAATTTTCAGAGTGGATAATAGAGTGCTTATGTGGATGAATTTTCCCCGTGTCATGTTACATGTAGCAATCATGTCGTAAGTAATGCCAAGATCACCATATCATCTCCTATCAAAAAAATTGAAATCTAGGTTTTCCTGTTGTCTTTGAAGAGAAGAAGAAAATTTGGGTTCAATGGTGGAGTTAGAAACTCGGCTAGGGTTTCTCTCTTCATTCTTCTCTAATATAGCTAGTTCAAAAAGAGGCTCAAATTTATTTGTGATTAGGCTCAAATAAGAGACTCTTTTTTTTCAAAATAATGTAAATTAAGTTTCATTTTTTTATCTAAACTTTCTGCTGAAATAAAGAGTTTATTGTTATTATATTATAGGAGATAACTTTATTTTCTACACATATATAAAAATATGTGAGATTCATATTTTCTCTTACTTTCTCTTCTACTTAGATGAGTCCAGATGGAGCTCACATACTTTCATATTTAATGTATATATAAGAGATAAATTTAGTTTATTGTTCTTATATTATAAGAAATAAATTTATCTCCTACACATACATAAAAATATGTGAAAATCATATTTTCTCTTACTTTCTCTTCTACTCATATGGTCCAGATGAACCCCCATATACTTTCATATTTAATTTATATATAAAAAATAAATTTATCTCATGAGAAATATTAAACCATAAAATAAAACAGTTTTATATTCTAAGACATGGCATATCATGTCTACGTGTAAAGGGCGATCTTGCTGCCAAGCATACTTATTACTTAGAGGACCAATCGGTGTGAAAAACATATGATTTGACTCACATATAACAGCCAACCACCCTAACCCTCTAAATGTTATTTTATAGGTTTGTGTCGACGTGCTAAAAACACTTCATTTTTATAGGCATAAGCAGCTAGATAGCGGGGACACCAATCAAAATGTCATTATTCACCAAGTTTTTTATCCAAATATAATGTGAATAGTGTTATTTCTCAATATGCTACATGGGCAAGTTCGTTGGGCACTGTAGCGAACTCAATTTGCTGACGTGTTATATTTCTAGTGGATAACAAGTATCAAATTAAAAAAAAAAATTACCAAGTTTGCTACGGTGGGTAGCGAACTTGGTGTCCACTAAAAACGTGACACGTCAGCAACTGAGTTCGCTACAATGTCCAGCGAACTCGCTCACATAACATATTGGAAAATAACATTGTTCACGTGGCATTTAGGTAAAAAACTTAGTAAATAATGATATTTTGCTCGGTAGCACCTATTGCTAATAACAATTAAACAACCAAACAAAGTTGCCAGTAAAATTAACTGTACACCCTCTTATTTAAGTCTTTCTTACAAATGAATATCAGATATGCCAAGATCTGATCTCCTAGGATCAACATCTATCATGGAAAATAACGATGTTTATGCATGTTCTTGGTTTAGCTTTATTTTCCTTTTTGTCATGTTTATGCTTTGTATTTTTCTTTTGTATTTAAGTATAATTAGATCTTGTCCGAGAGTTTTTGTTTTAACAAAGTGAATAAATTCATTCAAATCACTATAATGCATAAGGTGAAAGACTTGGTAAAAAAAGATTTTGATTTTTCAGGTATAACAATTTAGTATATTTGGTAGGGTTAGGTTTTTTTTTGTTTCGCCTGTGTAAAAATAAAAAATCACACAAAATCTTGATTATTGATTTGTTTATCACTAACAATTCACATATTTCGCAAATCAGAACATATATATATATATATATGAAGATTACTTCTTTATGTAGTAGGAGAAAAATTCTCTCATATTAAGAGACAAATAAAGTTTTCACAAAAAAAAAAGACAAATAAAGTGGGGTTCACCTATTTTTTTTTTTTAAAGTGAAGCACACTCTTCAATGTGAGCGTAACATGATATATCAATCTCGTGTAACATAGAGGTGGAAATGTGGGTTGAACCCGACGGGTCAACCCGCCAAAATGGGACGGGTTGAGTTACATATTTCAACCCACCAACCCGCCTCAACTCACCCCGTTGGGTTGTGGGTCAAAATTGGTTGGCGGCGGGTTGGCCCGTCGGGTTTTTTTTTTTTTACTATCAGGTAGTTTTATTTGTTTTTAAGCTTTTGTGATATTTAAATTTTTGTTATCTTAGTACTTGTGAACATCCAATTTTATCCTAAATATTTAAAAATAACCAAAAAAAATACAAAAAAGAAAAAGAAAAGAAAAATTTAAGTTATGAACACATATTTTTGTCCTTCAATAAGGAAAAAGGAAGAGGGCAATCAAAAAGATGGAAAAAGGAATGAGGGTCATTTCAGAATAAAAAAACAGCTTTGAGTAGGACCTGTTCCAGACGCGATATAATCCTCATCCACCGTCTGATCGAGCTGAATTTTTTTTAGCAAAATCTTGACTCATCCTCCTTCATATCGACTGGTGGATTTCTTAATTGGATGTCTATATTATTCCCATAAAATTCAAATCTGCACCGGTTTTTCTTGACATTTCTGCAGCGAGAAGCGATTTTGTGAGGGTCATTTCTCCCAAATGAACCGTTGGATTGTCCTCAAATTTTTTCAGCGTATTCCCCTCATGTAATAATACAATCCGACCGGACGGATTTTCGAACTGAGCGTCATAGCATCAGATATAAATTTCTAAGGATTGGCTGTTAGTTTTGTTAAAACGAATGCAATTTCGGGCAGCCATGTTGCGAGGATCATTTCTCTCAAATGAACCGTCCGATCTTCCTCAAATTTGGTCGGCATGTTCCTCCCATACGATACTTTAATCTGACCGAACCGATTTTCAAACTATGTCCTCTAGTGTGAGATATGGTTGTCAAAAAATGGTTGTCCACATCGAGAAAAAAATAGTTTTTCTAAGAAGTCCCACATTGTCCACTTCTCATTCCTTCCCTCTATATAAAGAGCTCATTCCCCTTCCTTCCAACACACAATTGGAGAAAACCATATGAAGAAAATACACAAAGACTCTTTCAAGAGAAAAAAAAAAACACTAGCTTTAATATAAAGCCCAAGTGTTTTATTTTTTACTCCTGAAAGAGTCTTTGTGTGTTTTTTTTTATTTTTTACTCTTGAAAGAGTCTTTGTGTGTTTTTTTGTATGGTTTTCTCCGATTGTCTATTTTATTAGAAATTTTCTTATAATTGTTTATGAGGAGGGATATAATAACTACGAAAATTTTTTAAAACTTACTACCTATCTTATCACCATTAGATTAACATTTTCTCTCTCTTCAAAAACTTTTTAACATTTTCTCTCTTTGATCCAATGGTGATGTGATGGGTAGTAAGTTAGTAGTAAGAGTTTTTGGTAGTTAGAATATCCTCACTCATTGTTTATTACTTTTATATGTTTTTAATCTCTTTATTGTTTTATTAGAATTTTTCTTATATAATTTGAAAACTTAATTAGGGATTAATTTGGCCATGACGCGGCTTGTTAATCTCATAGTTTCTTGGGTTATTTTGGCTGTGACAGCTTGATGATCCAAGCTATGTTTATATTAATATTTTATATTAATTTACTTATTTTTCCTAATTAAGGATTAATTTGGCCGCGACGGTTTGTTAATCTCGTAGTATTTTTCGGGTTATTTTAGGTGCGACAGCTTGATAATTTGAAACCTTTAAAATGAATTTCTTTAAAATTATTTTCAAAAATTAAAACCAACTAGTATACATATTTTTTAAGAACGGCGTGGCTTTGAATTCCTCACTGCACCTGGGGATACGTCGGAGCGAAACTCTTTCCGTCAAGCTAAAATAAAATTTTGATATTTTAGTCTTCTTTTTCTTAATTAAATAATCATATTTATTTTAAGGGACGAAATAAATA
This sequence comes from Gastrolobium villosum, assembly GCA_032173675.1. Lineage (NCBI taxonomy): Eukaryota > Viridiplantae > Streptophyta > Magnoliopsida > Fabales > Fabaceae > Gastrolobium > Gastrolobium villosum. Next base: position 8,522 of record JAVKPL010004676.1, read on the forward strand.
TTTTTAAAAGCTATTAATAATTCACACAATTAATTTAAGGTAACCGTTTTTAAACGGATGTGTCAGGGGTGCAATGGGATTAAGTTTCCACCCTTCCTTGCGCATAATTAGACTCCCGAACCTTTGATCTAAAATTTCAAAGACCAGTTTGCAATAAAAGGTTTTCCATTTTTTGCAAAGTAAATAAAATTGCTGGCGACTCCATTGTTTTAAATTTTTAAATTTCGGGTCGTTACAGTACTCTATAGAAAAAATATAGAAGAAAATTTTTATTTATGAAAGAGGTGATTTATTTATGGAGATAAAAATAAGTTTGTAAAGAATATCTAACTAAATATTAGCATACATTTAGACTTAAGATTGGAAAAAACTAAGGGAAATGTGATAAGAAAATAAGTAATATTATAATATTTATAAAATTTAATTTATTTTTTATTTTTGATTATTTCTTATTTTTTAAGCGGGTTGACCCGCCAACCCACCATAAAACGGGGCGGGTTGGGGTTTTCAACTCAAATACAAGTGGCGGGGTGGGGCGGGTCAACCCACTTTTGGCAGGTTGGTGGCAGGGCAGGGCGGGTCAGCCCGTTTTGCCACCCCTAAAGATTCCAGCAAAAGAAAATGATTCACTTAAAATTAAAAAAGAAATAGTTGACATAGATTAAAGTAATCTAATAAAATGAGTATGATGCGTTAAGAATGGTCGGGATAGCTCAGCTGGTAGAGCAGAGGACTGTAGTGATCCGACGGTACCGAGTGGAAGGGCCGTTGCTCAACGGATAAAAGCTTCTCTAGGGATAACAGGCTGATCTTCCTTCCCCAAGAGCTCACATCGGCGGGAAGGTTTGGACTATAAATGCGGACCTTTCTTTAGAGTTTGGATACTTCATTGATTCACTTACTTCTATTATGTCAATATTAATCACTACTGTAGGTATTCTGGTTCTTATTTACAGCGATAATTATATGTCTTGTGATCAAGGATATTTGAGATTTTTTTCTTATGTTGGTTTTTTTAGTACTGTAATTATTTACAATTTTGACTTCGGTATTATATTGCTCAATACGTTCACGGATAATTTTACTAATTTCATCTACACGAATGGAAGGGCTCTTTCACAAAATGTACTTCTAAGTAATTGCTCTATAGATCCTATATCTATCTATATGAATTGCAACGTGATAACATGATAATTCTTATCATTTCTCAAGTTGTTTGAGATAATTTTATCTCTTGCTACATTTATTAAAAAGCAATATATATATATATATATATATATATATGGGCTTATGATTTAGCGGATGTACATTGATGACACCTAATGATTGATGTAGTCATATAAAATTATCTCAAGCAGCTTGAGAAATGATAAACCCACATATATATATATATATATATATATATATATATATATATATATATATAGTCTTAATGTTTCTACGGTGGATGTAGATAAGTTATCTATATTCGCTCCCAAAACGACGTCGTTTTTGGTTGAAAAATTAAAAAATTATAATGAAAAAGACTATTATAACACTGAAATAAATTATAATTACAATAATACTTTGATTTCCGCCTCAAAACAACGTCGTTTTGGACCGAATGTAGATAAGTTATCTACGTTCACTGTAGAAAAAGCGAACCCTATATATATATATATATATATATATATAGGGAAAAATGTTTCTGCAGTTACTGCAGATAAATTATCTACATTTATTCCCAAAACAACGTCGTTTTGGTATTGAAATCTTAAAAAATTATAAATATAAAGACTATTATAACCATGAAATAAATTAAAATTACAAAAATACCGTGATTTTCACCAAAAATGTATTGGACTTACTGCAGATAACTTATTCGAGAAAAAACGAAATATATATATATATATATATGAGATGGTACTGGTAGGCAATAAGTACTAGTTTCTAAAATGGACCTAATCTTCATAAAGCCCAAACCCCTTTATGGGATTCTTACTGAGTTATTGTAATCAAATTTTTGGTGTTCCTTCCCCACCATCGAGTCACTTTACGCTCAAAAACCTCTACCATCTTGAAATGAAACCATGCCTTTTGCTCCAGCTATATCTTATAAATCTGTTTTTGCACTGATTGAAATGTTAGCTCTAAAGGATAAAGCTGCAAGTGCATGCAATTGTTGATGCACATAGAACACCCACCAGTGCATAATCTTAAATGTTATAGTAATTCAGTTAGTGAAATATTGGGTTCCCCATGTTTGACGAAAATCCTGAATGAGAGCAATGGCGTTCCATTATTCGATGAATTTCCTGATCATAGAATACTCACAAAACCACCTCAAAAATAAGAGGGACATTACTGCTTTTTCTCATTTTTGTTTGCCACCCTTATGTTGATTTTGTGTGTGTAAGTGCATGCAAAAATTTACATATATGTATTCCGAACAAAGAATAAAGGGGAAACAAAACAGAAAATATGAGCATGTTTTCATCATATACGTGACTAAGAAGAATATGATTCTGGATATGCAGATGTTGAAACGGTTGGTGAGTGGTAACATGAATGACCTTCTTCTGACTGATATCAAGCTTGGAACATGAAACACAATATCCCCCTTGAAACCTTGGATAACCCAAATTATCTTGTTCTTCACTGTAATCACAATCCTCTTGCATGTCTGAGTTATTTTCTTTTGCATCTTCCTCTACCTCATCATCATCAATGGGTGTATAAGTCCAACCAACCATTGGAAGAATGACTAGGAAAATTTTATCAATGATATGGTTGCTCCATTTTCTCCTCCTTTCCCAAAACATACATGGAGCAACAACCAATCCTGCTCCAACCCCAAGACCCACTCCAATTGATATAGAAGTCCAGCAAAATTTAACTCCTGAATCTGTATGAACTTCTTCTGTTGAATTGCTCATATCACTACAGTTTTTAGTCAAAGGAGTTCCACATAATTCTTCATTACCAGTAAAGGAAGCTGCATCAAATGTTTGAAGCTGTGTACCTTTAGGGATTTTCCCACAAGAGGTGATTAAAGGAAAGGTTCAGGTATGAGAGGAAAGTTAAACTCGCAAGCTGTGTGGGAATTTCTCCATCAAAATGGTTGCTTGAAAGGTCCAATGACTCAAGCTGTTTTAAATTCTCCATAGATGATTGGATTAGGCCTGTCAAAGCATTATGTGACAAGTTTAGAACATAAAGTCCTGTAAAATTCATATGCTCTTCTGGTATTGATCCTTGAAAATTGTTGGATGAGAAGTCCATAGAAGTGAAGACAATTAGGATTTTAACAAACTCCATATGCAAACCTTTGCTGGTAAGTGTCACTGAATCTTGATAATATATACCAGCAAATTTAAGGACCTGAGATCCAATATGATTGAAATTTGATACATCTGTTGAGATATATAGTCTCATATTGGTTGGATGAACAACTAATGTGTAGTTTATAAAGCCTTGGGCACTCCCACCCTTTGAGCTAGCTTTTGGGGTGGTGTATCCCAAGGTTCTTTACTTGGTATCAGAGCCTCGCCGTCCCCCACTTTCTCTTGTGGACTCTCTTAGCACAGGTAGGTTGGGCACTCCCACCCTTTGAGCTAGCTTTTGGGGTGGTGTATCCCAAGGTTCTTTAAAACATCATCATCTTCATCAAGCATCATTGCTTCCCAAGTTTTGAAGCATTTTACTGGAAGTAAACCACTAAATTTGTTGAAAGCCAGGTCAACAATTTGAAGCATGTGCCAAGTACCATTGGTCTCGGGACATTCAATGCGACCATGGAATTTGTTTTCCTGCAAAACCATGACACGGAGTCTTGGTAACTTCTTTAAGGAACATGGAAATTCATCATTAATCTGATTGTTTCCAAGATCTAACACCTCTAATGATGTGCAATTTACAAGAGAGTTGGGAATTGGACCCCCTAATTGATTCCCATTGAGATCTCGTGTTCTTAGAGCACAAGGTTCTGGAAATGTGCCAGGAATGTTGCCATGGAGCATGTTATTTTGCAGATTTAATACCACAAGAGTCTTACTTTGTGTTAAGCACTCCGGAATTGTCCCATTAAACTGATTATAGGAAACATCAATGACTAGCAGATTTGAATTATTGCACAAAGATTGAGGAATACTGCCAGATAAATTATTTTTGGAAAGAGACAGAAAAATTGTGAAAGTCAGGTAAGTACCAATATCTTGTGGAATAGTTGAACTGAAATTATTGCTTGAATAGTCCAAATAAGTGGCTGGAAACATTGGAAGCTGCCCTTGTAGTTGATTAGAGTGAAGGTCAAGGACTCTCAAATTGGCACTAAAATGCTGCACAGGTCCTTCTAACTTGAGGAGCAAATTGTGAGAAAGATTTAATTGAGTAAGGAAGCCAAGTTGCCAAATCCATGTGGGTATAGATCCTTGAATATGGTTGCTTGAGAGGTCTAAAGTGTTTAAATTGGATTGGTTTCTCAAGAAACTAGGGAATTCTTTCAAATTGCAGGAAGCCAACATTACACTTCTCATCTTGGGGAAGGAAGATACATGTACATCTGTAACATTTGTGTCTATTGATAAGTTGTCACGTGAAAGATCTAGTACAGTTAGATTTGCAAGACTCTGAAACACATTTAGCTTTAATGTGCCATTTAACTTGTTTGAAGACAGTTGGAGGACACTAAGTGATTTGAGATGGAAAACAGATGCAGGAATTGGTCCTTCTAAGTGATTTTAAGAAATTTAATTGAATTTATTGAAAACTGTTTGATTCAATAAAATTATAAAAATCATTCACTCAAAAATCAATAAATATGTAAATTTATTTTATAAAAAATTTCATTTTTTGTATTGGAATAAAGATATATTCACATAAAAGGTTTACAATATTGCTTTGGTGAATGGAATTTTTTAGTGATATCTGTAAAATTATAAATGATTTTTTTTTCAACATATTTCAATATCTGAGGTGATTATGCAATGAAAATTTGTACAAATAACTTTACTATGTTTATTAATGTGATAAACAATATTTTCATTGACTGAAGTGGAAAGATTCTCTCTCATTTATTAATATTAATGGAAGTAGCTTTTTTAAAAAAGTCATTAATTTAATAATTTTAATATTTTTTTAGAATTGAAAAAATAAAAATAAAAGTTTGAAAACTAAAGAAGTTAAAAGATGAAAGTATTTTTCATTGCAAGCATAAAAACAGAAAGGAGGATGCAAGGAGTTGAGTGAGAAATGACTCAACAAATCTTACTTGAGAAATGAAGGAGAACTACCATGTAATATACAAACAAAGACTTATTATTTCATGTTTCAACTTTCACAAAAATGTGCAAGTTGTTAGGAATTTTGGGAGAAAATAATTTTTTATTCATTTACAATTAACATTTGTGTTTTTGGTTAATCTAGAGGTCTTGACAAAGCAACATCACATGTTCTTCATCCTGATGACTGATATGCGGTCAGCATATAGGAAATTACAAGGCAAAAGAGGAAGAAAATGACTCAATCAATGCAAGAAAAGCAGAGAAAAAGAATAAAAATATCCAAAGCCTGAATATCAAAGAAGATGAGCAAAAGGAGGCAAAAACAGGTCAAAAAGACCTAAGTTCCCACGCTCACAGCGCGGGAGTGGCGCTGAGAGCGCGAGAAGGCAAAAATGGACAGAAGGTCCCGCGCTCACAGCGCGGGGTTGGCGCTGAGAGCGCGGGAAGGAAAAAAATGGCAGTAACTCCCACGCTCAGAGCGCGGGAGTGGCGCTCTGAGCGCGGGAGGCGCGAAAGTTAGAAGATTCAAAATTTGCCACTTAGGTCAGAATCCCTCTTATAAAAAGAGGCTCAAACTTTGAAGGAAGGATCTCGAAAAATCACATTCAAAACCTAGAAGAGACCGTCATTGGAGAGGGAGAAGGCTGTTCGTCGTTCGTTCTTCATTGATTCTTGTAATTTACTTTCTTGTTGAATTTTATTTGAGATCAGCCATGAATATGGTTGGCTAGATCTTAGTATTGTGGTAAGGGTCACAACCCTGAATGTGAACCCCTTGTAGTTGGATCTGATTTATATATGTTTATCCTTTTGCATCTATTTCCCTTCGCTCTTCATCTCATTGATCTTTTAGATCTGATCATTCTAACAGATCACCAGGGTTAGGATTCACAATAGGGATATTGGGATCCTAATACCCGAACAGGAGGAAAATAGCTGTTCATGTACGCACTAGGGATAGGCTACATGAACCGCAAACGCGAAAGATTCACTGAATTGCATGATTAACCTGAAAAGGAATCACTAAGGGATTAGGGTTCTAATAGGGTTAATAAGGTTAAGATCACTAAGGGATTAGGGCTTAACCAATTAAATAAAAGATGGTGAATCGTTTGATCAAAAGAGTAATTCAATTGTAGATTTATATCCAGATTACAAGGTGGGGATCAGACAGGTGTTTGTACTCTTACTGCAATCTTTTCACAATTGTTTTTCACAATCTCTTTCTTCATCTCTGTCTTAAGAAAACCCTAAAAATACGCAATTTACCTTTTAATTTATTTTTTGTTTTTGAATCAACAATTATTGCTACCCTCTTTTTCCATTCAACTTAAGGGGACTGGTTAATATAGTACTTGGTCTACAATCCCTGTGGAGACGATACTTTACTTCATCACTTTTATTACTTGAAACGATCGGTATACTTGCCGAGTACGCAACAAGTTTTTGGCGCCGTTGCCGGGGATTGTATATTCCAATATTATAAATAACCGTTGATCTTTGAGCTTGAATATTGTTTTTATTTATTTAATTGTCATTTTAGGGTTTGTTCTATCTTAACCTGCAATTGTACAGGTATTATTGATCATCTTCTTTAAAGTTTATGCGAGGTAGGCTTGCTCCGGAAGAACTTGTGTTTGATCCAGAAATCACAAGAGCTGAAAGGAAATTACGAAAAGTTGCCAAGCAGATAATTTGGGAAGACCCGATAAGTGAACCTGATCAATCCACAAAAGATATGGCAAACCATAATAATGATGGAGGAGGTCCCAACAATCAGCCTCCTGCACCAGAGTTGATGGAATCAATTTTGGCTCCTATGTTTACAAGGCCGAATTCAAGCGTTGTCCGGCCTCATATTCAAGCCAACAATTTTGATATCAACCCTTCTCTTATCAACCTGGTGGAAAAGACTCCTTTTGGTGGTGAAGATTATGAAGATCCTCATGACTTCATGGACAGATTTTTAAGAATCTGTGACACCACTAAACATAATGGGGTATCTGATGATGCAATCCGACTCCGATTGTTTCCTTTTGCCTTAATAGGGAAAAGTCTTAGGTGGTTGGACCGACAACCCCCTAATAGCATAAGAACGTGGGATGAGTTGGCAGCCAAGTTCTTTGCTGAACATTTCTCTCGGGAAAAATACAACAAGTTGGTGAATGAGATCACCAATTTTATTCAACAACCGGGAGAGACCCTTTGTGCAGCATGGACAAGATTCCAAGAATTGATCAGAAAATGCCCTCAATATGACTTTCCAAATGAGAAGAAGGTTAGGGTTTTCTACAATGGAATGACACCAGACACAAGAATGATTGTCAATGGTGCAGCTGGAGGAACCATAGGAAGAAAGACTGCAGCAGAAACTTTAGAGTTGATTGACCACCTGGCACGAAATGAAAATGCCTCAACAGAAGTCCAATCCACTCAACCAGCTCAAGTTAAAAGGGGAATTCTACAACTTGGAAACCAAGATGCTTCCTTAGCCGAACAGAAGATGATTTCACAACAATTAGCAAACATGAATGCTAAGTTGGACAAAATGCGATTATCCACAAGTCAAGTCAATTCAATTACTTGTGAATATTGTACGGAGGAACATGAATCCAATGAGTGTCCCACACTTATGGGAGCTGATGCATTCCAGGTTAATGGAGTGTGGTATGATCCAAGGCCACCACAAAACAATCAGGGATATCAAAGGAATCAGAACAGTGGTCAAGGAAACAATTTTCAAAGAAGAAATCAAGGGGGAGGATTGGATTATAAATCCAATAACTTTCTACAACCTCCTCCTCTCCCGCAAAAAGAGCCATCTGATTTAGAGAAAGCCATGCTACAGCTTTCTAAAACTACAAATGATCACATGGAAAGTACAAGTGCGTTCATGAAAGAAACCAGGGCTTACCACAAAAATCAAGATGCTTCCATTCGGAATCTGGAGACTCAAATAGGACAGCTGTCCAAACAATTAGCTGACAGAACCCCGGGGCAGTTTCCTGGAGATACAATTGCAAATCCCAAAGAGGATTGTAATTCCATTGTGACTAGAAGTGGAATTGTGATCACTCCTCAAGAAAAGCCTAAAATGGTCCAGCCAGAAAAGATAGATGAACCATTGAGGAGAGTAGAGGAAAAGGAAGAACCATCAATCAAAGAACATGAAGAACCTGCAAAGCAAGACAAGAAGAAGGGAAAGGAGAAAGCTGTTGAGACTCCAAAATCAACAAATGATTTTTCTCGGTTTCAGGAAGTACCTTATCCCATGAAGCTCAAGCAGCAAGTGCAGAAACAACAGTATGCCAGGTTTTTAGATATTTTTAAAAAACTGCATATTAATATTCCATTTGCTGAAGCTCTTGCTAACATGCCAAATTATGCTAAGTTTATGAAAGATTTATTGTCTAGAAAACATAAGTTGCAGGAATGTGAAACAGTTGCACTAACCGAAGAATGTAGTGCCATCATAACAAAGAAGTTTCCACCAAAGCTTCAAGATCCAGGAAGTTTTAACATCCCAATTGCTATAGGCAACATTGATGTGGGTCGGGCATTATGTGATCTTGGGGCAAGCATAAACTTGATGCCACTTTCACTATGCAAAGCCTTAGGAATCTCTGAACTAAAGCCAACAAAGGTTTCCTTACAATTGGCAGATCGTTCATTGAGAAAACCCAACGGAGTCATTGAAGATGTACTTGTCAAAGTTGACAGATTCATCTTCCCTGCAGACTTCATTGTGTTGGATATGGAAGAAGAGAGTGAAATACCTCTTCTACTAGGAAGACCATTTTTAGCTACAGCTAGAGCTATGATTGATGTTGAACAAGGAAAGCTTGAGCTACGTATGAATGATGAGACAGTTACAATCAACGTGTTCAAAGCTATGAAGAATTCATCCGACCACAATGACTGTTTCAAACTTGATGTGATTGAAGAAGCAGTCAAAGAAGTGAACATTGGTGATATAGAAGATGAAGAAGAGTTCAATGACTTCGATGAAGAAGATTCTCAAGAAAGGCAAGGAACTGTTTTTGAGGTGTTGGAAAAAGAAGAAGACATAATCTCTAAACCACCAAAGGTTGAATTAAAAGAGTTACCTCACACTCTTAAATATGCCTTTCTGGGAAATACAGAAGAATACCCAGTCATCATCAGTAAAGAATTGTCTCCTTCTGAAGAAGAGAAGCTATTGAAAATACTTAAAGAACATAAGACAGCTATTGGGTGGTCCATCTCTGATCTGAAGGGAATAAATCCATCCTTCTGTACTCATAAGATTTTGATGGAAGAAAATATCAAACCACTGAGGCAACCTCAGAGAAGATTAAACCCAACAATGAAAGAAGTAGTTCGGAAAGAGGTGATGAAACTCATGGATGCTGGAATGATTTACCCCATTTCTGACACTGCTTGGGTAAGTCCAGTACAGACAGTCCCTAAAAAGGGAGGAGTAACTGTCATTAAAAATGAGAAGGATGAGCTGATTCCCACAAGAACTATCACAGGTTGGAGGATGTGTGTGGACTATAGGAGGTTGAATTCAGCCACCAGGAAGGATCATTTTCCTCTTCCATTTATTGACCAAATGCTGGAAAGATTAGCAGGTCACGCTTTTTATTGTTTCTTGGATGGATATTCCGGGTACAATCAAATTCCAGTAGCACCAGAGGATCAGGAAAAGACGGCTTTCACATGCCCATTTGGAATCTTTGCTTACAGAAGAAGAATGCCATTTGGCCTCTGCAATGCACCTGCAACATTCCAAAGGTGTATGCTTTCTATCTTTTCTGATATGGTAGAAAAAATTTTAGAGGTTTTTATGGATGATTTTTCTGTGTTTGGTTCCTGCTTTGATTCATGCTTAGTTAATTTAGCTAAAGTTTTGAAGCGATGTCAGGAAACTAATTTAGTGCTTAATTGGGAAAAATGTCATTTTATGGTACAAGATGGCATAGTATTGGGCCATAAGATTTCCAAACAGGGCATTGAAGTTGATAAGGCTAAATTGATGCTTATTGAAAAACTTCCTCCTCCCGTTAACATTAATGGAGTTCGAAGTTTTTTAGGTCATGCAGGGTTTTATCGAAGATTCATCAAGGATTTCTCAAAGATAGCAAAACCTCTTAGCCAGCTGTTGGTAAAAGACAAAGAGTTTCTGTTTGATGAAGCTTGTCTTGATGCATTCAATGCATTAAAAGAAAAACTAACCACAGCACCAGTTCTGATAGCACCAGATTGGAATCTTCCATTTGAACTCATGTGCGATGCTAGCGCATACGCTATGGGAGCAGTTCTTGGTCAGCGTAAGAATAAATTGTTACATGTTATTTACTATGCAAGCAAAGTATTTAATGAGGCACAAGCAAATTATGCCACAACTGAGAAAGAAATGCTTGCAGTAGTTTATGCATTAGACAAATTTAGGTCTTACCTGATAGGCTCTAAAGTTGTTATTTTTACTGATCATGCTGCCATTAAGTATTTAATGAGCAAGCAAGATGCAAAGCCAAGATTGTTGCGATGGATGCTTTTGTTTCAAGAGTTTGATTTAGAAATTAGGGACAAAATTGGTGTGGAAAATAAAGTTGCTGATCATCTGTCAAGAATTCAAAATAAGCAACTACAAGAAGGACCTGAAGTTGAGATCAATGAATTCTTTCCTGATGAACAGGTGATGGCAATAATTATGCATCCATGGTTTGCAGATATTGCAAATTACAAAGCTGCTGGTGAAATTCCAGATGATTTGACTTGGCAACAAAAGAAAAAATTCTTACATGATGTGAGGAGGTACCATTGGGATAATCCATTCTTATATTTCCAATGTGCTGATGGTATTATTCGGAGGTGTGTTGCTGAATTTGAGATACCAGATATTCTATGGCATTGCCATGCGTCTGATTACGGGGGTCATTTCGGAACTAACCGAACTGTGCAGAAAATATTGCAAAGTGGCTACTATTGGCCAACAATCTTTAAAGATACACGGAATTTTGTGGAGAAGTGTGATAGATGCCAGAGAACTGGGAATATTTCACGAAAAGATGAGATGCCTCTCAACTGCATATTGGAGGTGGAACTTTTTGATGTATGGGGAATTGACTTCATGGGACCATTTCCTAAGTCTTACTCATATCAATACATCTTAGTTGCTGTGGATTATGTATCCAAGTGGGTAGAAGCAATCGCTTCACCCACGAATGATGCAAGAGTGGTGATTTCGTTCTTAAGAAGAAATATTTTCACCCGCTTTGGAGTCCCTCGTGCAATCATTAGTGATGGAGGAACCCATTTTTGTAATAAGCAATTTGAGAGTTTGCTTGCAAAATATGGTGTTACTCACAAGGTGGCAACACCGTACCATCCTCAGACTAGCGGACAAGTGGAAATCTCCAATAGAGAGCTGAAGAGGATTTTAGAAAAAACAGTGAATAATTCAAGGAAGGATTGGATTAAGAAATTGGATGATGCGCTTTGGGCATACCGAACTGCGTTCAAAACACCAATAGGTATGTCACCATTCCAATTGGTTTATGGTAAATCCTGTCATCTTCCTGTAGAATTGGAGCATAGGGCTTTATGGGCTATTAAATTTTTAAATTTTGAGCCCTCAAAAGTCAATGCTAAAAGATTGCTGCAATTGAACGAGTTGGATGAGTTTAGGCTGGGAGCCTATGAGAATGCCAGAATTTATAAAGAAAAGACAAAGAAATGGCATGACAAGAGAATTCAGCCTAAAGAGTTTAAACCAGGACAGCAAGTACTCTTATATAACTCCCGATTAAGGTTATTTCCGGGCAAGTTAAAATCTCGTTGGTCTGGTCCTTTTGTGATTAAAAAGATATTCCCATACGGGACAGTTGAGATTTCCCCTCTTAACATAGAAAGACCTTTCAAGGTCAATGGGTGTCGATTGAAGATTTATCATGGTGGAGATATCTATAGAGACACAATTTCTGTCCCTTTATCTTCTCCTAAATCTTGAAAGATTTCTGTCAGGCTCGTGACATTAAACAAGCGCTCATTGGGAGGCAACCCAAAAAAATAAAAAAAATAAAAAAAATAAAAAAAATAAAAAAAAAAAAAAAAAAAAAAAAAAAAAAAAAATAAAAAAATAAGGGTCCGCGCTGAGAGCGCGAGAACCGCGCCCAGAGCGCGGGAGAAGCTGAAAAGGCAGGGCACCGCGCTGAGAACGCGAGTACCGCGCCATCAGCGCGGGAGAAGCTGAAAGGGCAGGGCACCGCGCTGAGAGCGCGAGTACCGCGCCATCAGCGCGGGACAAGAAGAAGAGGCAGTATTAACCGCGCTGAGGGCGCGGGATCCGCGCCATCAGCGCGGGACGACCAAAATTGGCAGAAGAACCCGCGCTCACAGCGCGGGGATGGCGCTGTGAGCGCGGGTAGCGCGAACAGGTTTTTAAAAAGGGGAAACCCTAAAAGTTTCCCCATTTTTCTTCTTCTCTCTCTCTCTCTCACTCAGCCGCCACCCTCCCCTCCCCTTTCTTCTTCTTCTTCTTCCCTTTTTCCTCTCTTCCTCTCCTCTTCATCACTTTCCCCCCCCACACCCTTCCTTCCCCACCATTGTAGGATTAAGGTTAAATTTTTCTCCTCTCCTCTTCATCATATTTCTGTGGTACATTCACTTCTTGCAAATGGCAGGAGACAAGGTAAGAGTGCATTATTTTATTTTGTTCAAGTTGCCATGTTATTGTTGCTGCTATGATGTTGGATGAGTGAATGATTCATATTTGATAGAATAGTTAAGCCACGAATTTTTCATGCACAATGTATGCTAGGATGCACTAGATGCTTGTCCTCATATGTGAAAACGAATAAAATGCATGTTCCAGAATTATATGTATGTTAGTGTTGCCAAAATGCATGCTCCTGTTCCTGGCAATTTCATTGTTCATATTCATAATATGATGATCGTCACTGGCATGGCAGTTTGCATGATTCATGGTATGTACGATAATGGCATGTTAGGGCACTATGGTTTGCATAATATAAATCTGGGAATTGTCATTGCATTACTGATATTCTGGTGTCCATATTGGTATGCTATCTGTGGTGGAACTTTTCTGAGCGGCAGGAAAAAGGGCCGCTAAAAAAACCCCAGGTACAGCTGGCACCAAAAGGCAAAGAGTCCCTGCTCTGATTGATTTTGACGCCCACCGGTTTCTATCTCCAGCAAACCAAGACCGGTACCACAACTGGTTTCTGAAAAAGAAGATTATACCAGAACGAAGAATCAGCAGTTTTCTGGATGATGACTGTCCAGTCGTCCTGACGATTGAACGCAGGAAATGGCAAAAATTGATTCAACTTCCACAGCTAAGCTGCAGCACCATATTGAGAATCTGTGCCAATGCTGATAAGGACACAGTAGACCGGACAAGAAAGACCTGGGTGGGGGAAAGGAAGTTTCTTTTACCGCTTTCCAGATTGAGAGGTTGCTGAACACCTCATGGGAAGCAACCCAATCCTATTTTTTTACTGATACCTTCCAAAGGATGCAGCCGGTTGACGGTTTGTACAGAGAAGAAATGCCGGCTTTGGCTACCACAATCCGGGAAGGAATCGCCCAACCCAGAGCTGCATGGAAGCCTGAAGCAAGGCCAGCCAGCCGTGCCAGAAAAATTGGATAGGCTTGATCTCAATGAAGAAGCAATCTTCTGGCACTCATTCATCAACTCAACCATCATGGCTTCAACAAATCTCAGTGATGTTAATGTCGAAAGGGCATTCCAGCTGTATACTCTGCTGGGAAATCACAACCTCCATATTCGGGGCTATTCTGTCTGACAAGGATAGCTCACATGATTACTTTGGGGGTCGGTTGGATTTTAGTCTGGCTCATTGCTCACTCATTGAGCAGCTATGCATTAGGGCAGGGGTTGAGATCCCAGATGATGAGCCCAGGGATGTCAAGCCCAAAGCAGAACTAACACAGCGTGTTTATAATGAAATGCAGAAGGAGTCCCGTCTACAAGCAATCTGGAAAGCATCTGGCTGTGCTGTTCCACCACCTGCCCCAGTATCTGCACCATACACATCTACTTATTCTGAGATGCTCCAACAGTTGCTGGTTCAACAATTATATGATGACCATGT
>JAVKPL010004677.1:0-22600 GCA_032173675.1 Gastrolobium villosum
TCAAAATCTAACATTTTTAAAATTAACGTGTCGGAGTGTCGTGTCGTATCATGTCACGTGTCCCGTGTCAGTATCGGTGGTAGATAGCTTGAGACTATAACCATATACTATAGCTCTACCTCAGTATAATGGTCAAGAACTCATGTTTGCAAAGCAATCCAGTACAGTCACAAGTGAAAATATTACATATTACAAACAGTAAAATACATCAACCAGAAATATGATTGATAGCATTCGCAGGGAGATATTGATATTTAAAAAACCAGACATAACATACACCTGCACTAGATAATACTTGAAAAAAAGGTTAGAAACTTCATGTATACAACTTCTGAAGATCATCTTTGAATTTGGCTTTCAGCTGTTCTCTCTTTATCTTGAGGGCAGCAGTGACTAATCCAGATTCAGGAGTCCATGGATCCGGAAGCAACTTAATCTTTGCAGGAATTTCAGATTTATCCAGCTTTGCAGCTTTTGCAACCTGAGATAAATAAAGGAAAATGAGCCATTAACCATGCAGGCTGCAGCACATACAAGGGTTATTAACTTAAAATATAGTTACGTTGTTACATCATAAATAAGACTCATTATACAGCTTGGCAGATCTAAACAATCATTTCTACAAAGTTTATCCTTCTAGGATCACTACAATTGAAAATAATGCCTTGTCACAGCTGTGATAAGTGAACCAGGAGGACACAACCCCAAGTGGATACTTCCTTTAACATTGATGTGGGGAAGTGCAAGTGCGAAAACACATTTAAGTGCAAATATTTCATAAATAATTTTATAGATTTTGAATGTGGCCAACTGGGTATCCTGTTAGAATATGTGGTTATTTAATGTTAACAAAAAGTGTGGTGATTCCACTGTTGTGTTGATTTTTTTTTTTGGTGTGTGTTCATTCATTAAATTTTGCTTTTCCTTCAAAGTCACTCTCAAGATAATAATGAATAGATGAACCAAAGCCAAATAATATTCAGATTGTTATGAACAATAACAACGACAACAAGCCTTATTCCACTAAGTGGGGTGGATTACAAGGATCAGTCGATGCCTTTTGGCTCTATGAAAAACACTTCTCAATTAAACCATTTAGATAATTAAAAGTAATGTCATGTTTAATGCTTTCCCTTTAAGTTTTCTTGCGCCTTCCTCTACCATTTATTGGGAAAAGTTCACCAATGCCCCTGTGGTTTACTCCAGAATAACTTATGCCCCTGTAGTTTTTTTGTATCACATATACCCCTGTGATTTATAAAAAAAAAAAAAAACCACAGGGACATATGTAATAAAAAACATCCTTTTACGAACCATAGGGGCATATGAATTTTAAAAGCCTTTTGGACCTTATGGACCTTATGGAATTTTAAAAGCATTTTAAAAGCCTTTTGGACCTTTTGGACCTTATGGACCTTATGGACCTTTTAAGAACCTTATGGACCTTTTAGGATCAACATAGGGGCTGTTATATTAAAAAATTCATATCTAGTGTGGTTTGCGCCAAATTAAAGCCCTAAGTGTCTACTATAACATTTCAAAAATTCAAGGGAATCGGAGTTAAGATGAAATTTTCGTGATTAAAATGGAACAGGATGTTGATGCTGTAGAAAGTGTGTGTATTTGGCCCTTTAAAAATAATTGTGAAATTTCATGTGTTGCTTGAATTTTTAAGTGATTGGATATGTCCTCTATGTAGGCATTTCGTTGTGTACCAAGAGGTTACCTTAAATATTAATCCACTAAGCTCCGCAGCAGCTTAATCCACAGCTTGGTACACAACGAAATGCCTACATAGAGGACATATCCAATCACTTAAAAATTCAAGCAACACATGAAATTTCACAATTATTTTTAAAGGGCCAAATACACACACTTTCTACAGCATCAACATCTTGTTCCATTTTAATCACGAAAATTTCATCTTAACTCCGATTCCCTTGAATTTTTGAAATGTTATAGTAGACACTTAGGGCTTTAATTTGGCGCAAACCACACTCCATTTGGAGTCCTGTAGCGTCAGATATGAATTTTTTAATATAACAGCCCCTATGTTGATCCTAAAAGGTCCATAAGGTTCTTTTGAAATTCCTATACTTCATTCTTTTTACAAACCTACTCTAAATCATATTACACTTATATTTCCACATACAAACTTGATTAAAAACATCCTTTATCTATTTTATTTCCACATACAAACTTGATTAAACACATCCTTTAACTATTTTATCACTTGAACCTTCATCAATGCATATACTATCTTTTATTTCATTTAGACATATTATCAAACACTAGGTGTGCATATTCTTACACACAAAATTTGAACCATATAGGGTTCATTAAACTCATCCCTTTTGAGATTTCAATCATTCAACCAAAGGTTCATCAATTTTCTTATAAACTAGTTACCATTTTCTTCCCTCAAATCCTAATAAAATCATTCAAATTTCATGATTCCACTTAGGCAATACATCAAACACTTGATATACATAATTAAAGACATAAGGGCTGAATCATATATGGTGTCATAGACCACCCCATTTTCAGATTTTAACCTATTTCATGGTGATATTTCAACAACAATCAACCAACCAACATAATTTATAGAAAACCCCAACATATAACATCACATAGGCTTCAAGAAATTTTAAAGAAAGAATATGAAAACCTATATTTCCAGCTCATATAAACAGCCCACAAGATGATGTTTCCTTACCTTAATCACTTCACAAGATGCTAGAGATTATTCTCCAACAAGTAGGCAAACAAAAGCTCCCTCCAAACTCACTTGACAGCTTTGGGGTACTGGACAAATGAGAGGATTTCTCTCAACTCCAAGCTCCTTTCATGGTTCTACCACTTGATTCTTTTTTTCTAAGATCCTACCCTACAACTTTCATGAAGGATGTAAGACCTAAACACAAGTATTTGATGGAGTAAAGTTCCACCCTTTCATCACCCACTTTGTGCGCTGCACTCCACGAAGAGGAAATGAAAGAGACGACGGACACAAGAGAAAAAGGGATGTCTATTTTCTTATAAAAAGACTACTACATAATTGTTTATTTCATTACTTGGTATTTATTTAACTATTAATAATTAACTTACTCATTTGTTTCATCTAAAACTCCTATAAATTTCCTTAAATTTCATAGCTTAACTTACTCTACATCAATAATTTAAGCTACATGAAAAACACATGCATCTAAAATAAATATATATCTCACTAAGTTAGATTATATTTTATAATTAATTACTTTTACAAGTAATATTTCTTATTTGCTTTTCTAATTATTTTCATATACAACATCTTAACTTATTTTATATAGATTCATCCTTACATCTTTTATATAATTTACAACTACTATAAATCTATAAATTTTCCACACTATTATTTAAATTCTTAAAATTATAATTAGACGTCATTTGTCTAATTAATAAAATTATATTAATCATTTTCTAATTAAACATATACTTATTAAATCATATAATTCTTATCATAAATTATTAAACGACTTGCTTGGCATGAAAAGCATTCTTATTTATAACATCATGTTTCCAACATGATTTACTTATTAATATCCATATAAAAGACTTATCTAATCCTTCCCTATAATCCATGTTTAATATATTAACATATGTTTTAGAAATGTGAGGTGTTATATGGATCCAAGAAATACTAAACAAAATACTGTACTAGTAAAAAAAATGAACAAAGAAATGTTGTATTACACAACAAGTGAGAGTTGTAGTGAGTGGTTAAAATTGACTATTTGCACCCCAAAGTTGATCATTGGAGAAGCATGGGAATATCTTTTCTTTTTGGTTGGATAAATTACTAGTATCCTTTACGGTAGACAATCTCGTTCGGATTAAGACTTTAAATCTCTTCCCAAGATGGTACTAGAGAGTATCGAACACATATTTATCTCTCACCTACTTAGCTCTCATACACTAACTGAGCTATTATCATTTAATTATTGGGAATACTTTTAGCCTTCACCACACTTGCGTCCAAATTGGTAAAGCAATATATATAAAGGGAAAAGTGTTTATCCTTTTAAATGACACAACTTATATCCTTTTACTCTCACAAAGAAGTGGGACCCACACTTTTATTTTTTTGTCAACTCTCTCTCCTCCTTTATCTATCTCTTTCTCTCTCTTAAAATGACACAGCCTTACATCCTTTTAAATGACACACACTTTACCCATATATAAATGAAGATGAAAATGAGTTGCAATTAACTAAAAGGGAAAAGTGTTTATCCTTCTAAATGACACAACTTATATTCTTTCATTCTCACAAAGAGATGGGACCCACACCTTTATTTTATTTTTTTGTCAACTCTCTCTCCTCCTTTACCTATCTCTTTCTCTTTCTTAAAATGACATAACTTTACGTCCTTTAAAATGACAAACACTTTACCCTAACTGCAATTTGATGGGCTCCAGAATTGGGGTTACGTGTCCATAGTAATGAGCCCAGACCCAAACTTAACAAACCAGAGCCTAAACAAAAAGAACAAAGTAACAAGTCGAAGGGTTTTACGAGAAAACAAAGGGAGAGAGAAAGGAACTGTCGTGTTCTGAATTGGTTCTAGTAAAAGGATATAAGTTGTGTCATTAAAAGGATCTCTCCATTTATATATATTGCTTTCTTCAATCATCATTATTTCCACACAGAAACAATTAATAGCTCAGTTAGTTTAACAAGGTGAAGATAAATATGTTTTTTCAGTACCATCTTGGGAAGAGATTTAAAGTCTTATATCCAACGAGATTGTCTACCGTAAAGGATCTAGTAATTTATCAACCAAAAAGAAAAGATATTCCCATGCTTCTCCAATGATCAACTTTGGGGTGCAAATAGTCAATTTTAACCACTCACTACAACTCTCACTTGTTGTGTAATACAACATTTCTTTGTTCATTTTTTTTACTAGTACAGTATTTTGAAGTATTTCTTTTCCATATAACACCTCACATTTCTAAAACATATGTTAATATATTAAACATGGATTATAGGGAAGGATTAGATAAGTCTTTTATATGGATATTAATAAGTAAATCATGTTGGAAACATGATGTTATAAATAAGAATGCTTTTCATGCCAAGCAAGTCGTTTAATAATTTATGATAAGAATTATATGATTTAATAAGTATATGTTTAATTAGAAAATGATTAATATAATTTTATTAATTAGACAAATGACGTCTAATTATAATTTTAAGAATTTAAATAATAGTGTGGAAAATTTATAGATTTATAGTAGTTGTAAATTATATAAAAGATGTAAGGATGAATCTATATAAAATAAGTTAAGATGTTGTATATGAAAATAATTAGAAAAGCAAATAAGAAATATTACTTGTAAAAGTAATTAATTATAAAATATAATCTAACTTAGTGAGATATATATTTATTTTAGATGCATGTGTTTTTCATGTAGCTTAAATTATTGATGTAGAGTAAGTTAAGCTATGAAATTTAAGGAAATTTATAGGAGTTTTAGATGAAACAAATGAGTAAGTTAATTATTAATAGTTAAATAAATACCAAGTAATGAAATAAACAATTATGTAGTAGTCTTTTTATAAGAAAATAGACATCCCTTTTTCTCTTGTGTCCGTCGTCTCTTTCATTTCCTCTTCGTGGAGTGCAGCGCACAAAGTGGGTGATGAAAGGGTGGAACTTTACTCCATCAAATACTTGTGTTTAGGTCTTACATCCTTCATGAAAGTTGTAGGGTAGGATCTTAGAAAAAAAGAATCAAGTGGTAGAACCATGAAAGGAGCTTGGAGTTGAGAGAAATCCTCTCATTTGTCCAGTACCCCAAAGCTGTCAAGTGAGTTTGGAGGGAGCTTTTGTTTGCCTACTTGTTGGAGAATAATCTCTAGCATCTTGTGAAGTGATTAAGGTAAGGAAACATCATCTTGTGGGCTGTTTATATGAGCTGGAAATATAGGTTTTCATATTCTTTCTTTAAAATTTCTTGAAGCCTATGTGATGTTATATGTTGGGGTTTTCTATAAATTATGTTGGTTGGTTGATTGTTGTTGAAATATCACCATGAAATAGGTTAAAATCTGAAAATGGGGTGGTCTATGACACCATATATGATTCAGCCCTTATGTCTTTAATTATGTATATCAAGTGTTTGATGTATTGCCTAAGTGGAATCATGAAATTTGAATGATTTTATTAGGATTTGAGGGAAGAAAATGGTAACTAGTTTATAAGAAAATTGATGAACCTTTGGTTGAATGATTGAAATCTCAAAAGGGATGAGTTTAATGAACCCTATATGGTTCAAATTTTGTGTGTAAGAATATGCACACCTAGTGTTTGATAATATGTCTAAATGAAATAAAAGATAGTATATGCATTGATGAAGGTTCAAGTGATAAAATAGTTAAAGGATGTGTTTAATCAAGTTTGTATGTGGAAATAAAATAGATAAAGGATGTTTTTAATCAAGTTTGTATGTGGAAATATAAGTGTAATATGATTTAGAGTAGGTTTGTAAAAAGAATGAAGTATAGGAATTTCAAAAGAACCTTATGGACCTTTTAGGATCAACATAGGGGCTGTTATATTAAAAAATTCATATCTGACGCTACAGGACTCCAAATGGAGTGTGGTTTGCGCCAAATTAAAGCCCTAAGTGTCTACTATAACATTTCAAAAATTCAAGGGAATCGGAGTTAAGATGAAATTTTCGTGATTAAAATGGAACAAGATGTTGATGCTGTAGAAAGTGTGTGTATTTGGCCCTTTAAAAATAATTGTGAAATTTCATGTGTTGCTTGAATTTTTAAGTGATTGGATATGTCCTCTATGTAGGCATTTCGTTGTGTACCAAGCTGTGGATTAAGCTGCTGCGGAGCTTAGTGGATTAATATTTAAGGTAACCTCTTGGTACACAACGAAATGCCTACATAGAGGACATATCCAATCACTTAAAAATTCAAGCAACACATGAAATTTCACAATTATTTTTAAAGGGCCAAATACACACAAAAAACACTGTTCCATTTTAATCATGAAAATTTCATCTTAACTGGATTCCCTTGAATTTTTGAAATGTTGAGTGACACTTAGGCAAATTTGGCGCAAACCACAATTGATGAATAGTGAATTTTTATGTTGATTAAAATACATAAGGTTCTTGAGGTGTCCAAAAGGTCCAAAAGGCTTGTGAAATGCTTTTAAAATTCCATAAGGTCCATAAGGTCCAAAAGGCTTTTAAAATTCATATTCTATGGTTCGTAAAAGGATGTTTTTAATTACATATGTCCCTGTGGTTTTTTTTTTCTTTTTATAAATCAAATATGTGAATAAACCACAGGGGCATTGGTCAACTTTTCCCAATAAATGGTAGAGGAAGGCGCAAGAAAACTTAAAGGGAAAGCATTAAACATGACATTACTTTTAATTATCTAAATGGTTTAAGTGGAAAAAGGCATACTGTGGTAATCCACCTCCTTTAAGGATTTGTGATCGGAATTTTTATCGGAGTTAAAGTTAGATCGCGTGTGGGACCCGTGTGACCGAAGTCCCTTGGCCCCACCCTCTTTTCTTCCTTCTTTCCTTCTTCTTTTCTCCTCCTTCCGTGCGCTCACTGTGAGGAAAAGAAGCCAAAGTCACCATTTTTTCTCCATTTCTTTCCATTTCATCATTTCTCCACCGAATCGCTTGATTTTGGTGTTGAAATCTATCGTAAACAACCTTCCAAAGCCATTGGTAGCACTTAGAAGCCTTGAATCCATCTCTTTGGCCGCGTTTTTGAGCAAAACTCAGATTCGACCCACTTTGATTTTTGGAGATTTCTTGGAGTTTTGATCTTCAAATGGTTTAGTGAAGCCTTGGTGGTGATCATACAACACATTGTAAGTATATTTGTGGTCTTTTGATGGTTGATTTCATAGATCTATGAATTTGTGTTCAAACCTTTGATTTTAGATGTGTGATGATAGAGAGCCCAAATGGAAAAATGCTATTAGATGAAAAGGCCTTAGAATCATGTTTGTAAGCTAGAAATGCTATGTTAATTTTTGGTGAAAAATATAGGTTTTTAACTTAGAGGAATTTGAGGAATTTTCATGAAAAATGAGTTTTGGTGTAATTTGGATTTGATGATTGTTGTAGGGTGCCTCACACGGTTGGAATTGTGAAAAGTTAAATTGGAGCATACGTTTGGAACGGATTGCTAAGTATTGAGGTAAACTCTTGGAACTTGGGTTTAATCCCTAGTGTGCTCCACCACACCTAGAGGAAGGTTGTGGTTGGATTATGTGGTTATGACATGATGTGATTGTGTGCTTGTATGCATATTGCTTGTATTGTGTGAAAATTGTTGGTCACTGGCCAGTTGACGTGTGGAGTTTGGACATCCGCTGGGTTCATCCTTGTGAGAATGCCAGTCGGGTTTTGCCGTGGAGTCGACTCTGGGAGCGGCGCCAGGATGATCCAAACGTGGGACGTCCGCCGGATAGGGCTCATGAGGAGTTCCGGTTGGGTATTGCCATGGAGTCTTCTCAACCATGGGAGAGGCGCCAGGATTGTCTCGGGAGTTATATGATGGAGTCCTTGAACATGAATCCATGAGTGGATGTTCTTGGGTGTCTCCAGGTGGATGGTGATATTGTTTTACTTGCATACCATATTATGTCATTTTGATACATTTTAGTGAGCCATGGAGTGGAGAGAGCCTCTAGCTCCATTGGTTTACTGAGATATATCCGTATATCTCACCCCGTGTTTGGGGGACCACATTTCAGGTCACTATGAGCCGGGAGGAGCTTCGGGCAAGAAGCCCGTATAGTGGACGTTGGATTGGCATGCGGTGCATTGGATTGCATGACTTTTTGGAGGAGTTTATGGAGTGCACATAGCATACCATTAGTATTTTGAGACTTAGGTCATGAACATATTGCATGATGTTATTTCCATGCTTTTGTTAGTGTTCATGGTCATATGCTAAGTCTTGTTTATGTTTCATTATTCATGGCATGGATAACTGTATATTTTGAGTGAGCATGGGACTTGTCCATTGCCACATTCATAGCCTTGAAGTCTTGATGAGTAATGTTGTAAAAATGGTCCATATTTGCATGTAAATGGCCATTATTTGAGAACCTTGTAAATGATGTTAAACTTAAGGAAATGCATGATGGAAGGGCCTAGAGCCAACATTAGGACATGATTATGTGTTATGTGGAGTACCAAGGGGTTAGGGATGGATTACACACCCTTTTTGGGGTTTAAAATGCTGTAATCTGTCATTTTGCTGCATAGTAATCGATTACCCAAGGCATGGTAATCGATTACCATGCAACAGGGGACGAAAAATTGGCTACTGTCTGCACTGGTAATCGATTACTGGCCTTTGGTAATCGATTACCATGTGAGGTAATCGATTACCCAAAGTTGGTAATCGATTACCAGAACAGAGGATTAAGAAAATTGGCTACTGCCTCATTTTTGACAGGTGGTAATCGATTACCACCCACTGGTAATCGATTACCACAGTGTAATTTTCGAAAATTCAGGTTTTTCTAGACTAAAAGAAAGGGGCTTAACTTGATGGGTAGAACTCCAAATGATACGTGGTTTGAAACCACGCGTAGACAACGTAAAGGACTACAACTTGGTAAAAGATGAGAGTAAGATGGTGAGTTTAAATGAATTGAAATAAAAGAAAGATTTATGATGTTAGAAAGTGTATGATTCCGCAAATTGCATTTACAATTATAGTGTTGTTTTAATTGATTACGGAAAGTGTATTGATGTAAAAGAAAAGGAATATGTTAAAAGAAAAATTTGCCCGTAATTTAATTAACCCAATCACTGTGATTGTAACTGCGCTTAATATCATAATCAATGTTAACAATACCGGTGTACAACGGGCTGTTACATTTTATGGTATCAGAGCAGTTTTGTTTAGGGAACTCTGATTGTTTGTGTATGTTGTATCTTGTGTGCCATAGCTATCTGTGAACTATTTATGATTAATGTATATGTGATTCCTCAGTGTGGGTCTGATCAACTCATTCCTTTGTGTTACATGTACAGATATCATGAGTAGGGCACGAGGTCGCCGTGGGGCACGTGGTGCAGGTCCTTTGCCACCGGATCCGGTCACTGCAGTCCTGAATGCTCTGCAGGCGGAGACGGCTGCAAATAGAAATATGACTGAGAACCTGATGAAAGCTAATCAGGATATGATGCAGGCCTTTATGGCTGAGATGAGGGCGGATAGAGGTCGTCCTAGGAGGGATAATACACCTCCACACACGGCTACGGTGACTCCTACACCGACGCCATCTGTTACTCCTCAACAGGGGGAGAGTGGGGCTAGTCACCACACTGGTGAGGCTAGTCATCATACTACTACTGACCCTAGTTATGTTCCTGATCCATCATCTGTTGCCCAATCCACTGGGGCTGCTGGGCAGGTGCTTGATAATGCTGACGATGAGCGTAGGCTCATATCTTTTAGGAAACATAAGCCACCCGCATTTCTGGGGTCAAGGGACCCAAAGGAGGTTACTGCTTGGTTGAGGGGTATGGATAAGATTTTTCAAGTTATGAGATGCCAAGATCCACAAAAGCTATTGTATTCTGTTTATATGCTGGAGGGTGATGCCCAGGAGTGGTGGGACAATGTGTCTCGCCCATTTGTTATTCAGGGTGAGGTTCTTACTTGGACTATGTTTGAAGGATTATTTCATGAAGAATATTTTCCCCGCGATGTTCGGGAGGCAAAGCAAGGTGAATTTGATAATTTGGTACAGGGAGTTATGACTGTGGATGCCTATGTGGCAAAATTTAATGAACTTGTGAAATTTGCAAACTATGGAGGTACTCTACCTACTCCGGAATTCTTGTCAGCTAAATTTCAAAGAGGGCTGAGTGAGAAGATTGCTAAAAGGATGTCTAATACTGCAGTGAGAAACTTTTCTGATTTGGTGACCCAGTGCAAAAGGGTCGAGACTGTTTATGGAAGGTATCCGAAATCTGATTCGGCAAAAGATCAAGATGTTAAGAGGACACCCGGTCCTTCTGGTAATGCTAATAGAGGAGGCTTCAATAATAATAATAGAGGTAGGGGGTTGCATGTGAGGCAGCCTCCTGGTCAGTTCAAGAGGGGTGGAAATATTGGTGGTGGTGGTGCTTCGAACAGATATTTTACCCCACAATGTGGGAAGTGTGGGAAATACCACAGAGGTGTATGTGGCGCTGGTACGTCGAACTGTTTTAGATGTGGTCAGAGTGGCCACTTTGCTAGGAATTGTCCATCTTCTTCGGGGCAGGCTGCGAATCTGCAGGCCTTGCCGCCAGCTACTACTACTGCTGCTCCTATTGCTGTTGTTCCTACTGTGGGACGAGTTTATACTACTAATGCACAACGTACTGAAAAGGCTCCGAATTTGGTTAAAGGTATAATTTTTCTCTCTAATGTTGATTTATCTGTGTTGTTTGATTCGGGTGCAACACATTCATTTGTGGCGGACTATGTGGCTAAGGCGTTGGACTTAAAGGTAACACGGATGGTTCCTCCGATGCGTATTACTACCGCTACAGGAGAGGTTAGTGAGTCGTCTTGGATCTGTGAAGATGTGAAGTTTACTTATTTAGGCAGGGGTTATACCATTGATTTGATTATCTTACCCCTGGCCTGTTAATTTGATTTTGGGGATGGATTGGTTGTCTCGGAACTGCGCAATGATTGATTGCTGCGGGAAGAGGTTGTTGTTATCTCACGAGAGGCCGTCTGTTTGTCCGTCTCTGTATTTGTCTGTAAGTCAAACTGTGAAAGCCTTGAAGGCTGGAGATTTGGGTTATGTCTTGTTGGGCGGATTGGTGGGTGATAAAAAGGAAGAGATTTCTGCTATTCCAGTTGTTAATGAGTTTGAGGATGTATTTCCGGATGAGATACCGGAATTCCCACCTGAGAGAGAGATTGAATTCTCGATTGATCTATTGCCTGGTGTGGGGCCGATCTCCTTGGCTCCATACCGGATGTCGCCACTTGAGTTGGCTGAGTTGAAGAAACACATTGAAGAACTGTCTGCGAAGAATTTTATTAGGCCGAGTGTGTCTCCGTGGGGAGCACCGGTGATATTTGTAAAGAAAAAGGATGGTAGCATGAGATTATGCACTGACTACCGACAGTTGAATAAAGTGACTATTAATAACCGGTACCCATTGCCGCGTATTGATGATTTATTAGATCAGTTGAGGGGTGCCTGTGTATTTTCAAAGATTGATCTCCGGTCCGGATATCACCAGATTCGGATTAAACCGGAGGATGTACCTAAAACAGCTTTCCGGTCCAGATATGGACATTTTGAGTATCAAGTGATTCCTTTTGGGCTTACTAATGCCCCTGCGGTGTTCATGGACTATATGAACCGCATCTTTAAACCGTATTTGGACCAGTTTGTAATTGTGTTTATTGATGATATTTTGATCTATTCTAAGAGTAAAGAGGAGCACATAGACCATTTGAGGACTGTGTTGCAGGTGTTGAAAGACAAGAAACTGTATGCTAAACCGTCTAAGTGTGAATTCTGGTTGTCTGAGGTGCAATTTTTGGGTCATGTTATTTCTGCAAGCGGTGTTGCAGTGGATCCAAGCAAGATTGAAGCGGTAAGTGACTGGGAACGACCTAAGACCGTGACTGAGATTAGAAGTTTTCTGGGGCTTGCTGGCTATTATCGCCGATTTATACAGGGATTTTCTGCAATGGTTCTACCGTTGACTCGATTGACACGAAAGGATACTCCTTTTGTGTGGACCCAGGAATGTGAGGACTGTTTTCTACTACTGAAAAAGAAATTGACCACTGCTCCGGTGTTGACTCTACCTGATCCGGAGGGTGAGTTTGTATTATATTGCGATGCTTCTAAGAAAGGTTTAGGGAGCGTGCTGATGCAGGAAGGAAAAGTGATTGCTTATGCGTCTAGGCAGTTGAGGCCACATGAAGAAAATTATCCGACGCACGACTTGGAACTGGCTGCTATTGTGTTTGCCTTGAAAATCTGGAGGCACTTTCTGTATGGGATGAAATTTGCTGTGTTCAGCGACCATAAAAGCTTGAAATATTTATTTGATCAGAAGGAGCTGAATATGAGGCAGCGTAGATGGGTTGAATTTTTAAAGGATTATGACTTTGAGCTGAAATACCACCCAGGAAAGGCTAATGTTGTGGCAGATGCATTGAGTAGGAAGTCTGTTAATTTATCTCATATGATGATGTGGGACAATGAAGTGATTGAGCAATTCCGTGATATGAAAATAACGGATTTCTTTGCAGGAAGAATGTGTGATATGGAGTTGACTCGGATTGAAAACGAGCTGCACGAGAAGATTAAAGAGACTCAGATTCGCAATGAAAGTATAAAGTATTTGAAAGGCCAGAGTGGCATATCTGTTAATGAACAGGGACTTTTGTTATATCAGGGCAGGATTGTTGTGCCCAAGGAACTCGCAGAGGAAGTTATGACTGAGGCCCATAAGGGTCAATATGCTATCCACCCAGGTGCCACAAAGATGTACCAAGATTTGAAAGTTAAGTTCTGGTGGCCTGGGATGAAAAGGGATGTTGCCGAGTACGTATCTAAGTGCTTGGTTTGTCAGAAAGTAAAAATAGAGCATCAGAAACCTGCTGGATTACTTCAGCCGCTGGATATACCTGAATGGAAATGGGAGAGTATTTCAATGGATTTTGTTGTTGGATTACCGAGAACTCAAGCTGGTTATGATTCGATTTGGGTTATTGTGGACCGACTTACGAAGTCTGCACATTTTCTACCAGTACGAGTAGACTACACCACAGAGAAGTTGGCTACACTGTATGTAAAGGAGATTGTTAGACTCCATGGGATACCGATTAGCATTGTTAGTGATCGGGACCCGAAGTTTACTTCGCGATTTTGGGGAGCTTTGCAGCAGGCTTTTGGCACTCAGCTTCGACTGAGCACTGCTTATCACCCGCAGACTGATGGTCAGACTGAGAGGACCATACAGACACTTGAGGATATGCTGAGAGCATGCACACTGGAACAGGGTAATGCTTGGGATAAGTACTTACCACTGGTGGAGTTTTCTTATAATAACAGTTTTCATTCCAGTCTGGGTATGGCACCATACGAGGTTTTATATGGCAGGAGGTGTCGTACGCCCACTTGTTGGACTGAGGTAGGCGATAAGGAAAGGTTTCGTCCGGATTTTGTGCAGGAAACAACAGTGCAAATTGAAATGATTAGAGAAAAATTGAAACAGGCACAGAATCGGCAGAAAAGCTACTATGACAATAAGCATAGACCGCTGGAATTTGAGGAAGGTGACCATGTATTTGTACGTTTGTCGCCGGTCACAGGTGTTGGCCGTGCGTTGGGTGTGAGGAAGCTGAGTCCACGATTTATTGGGCCATATCAAATTATGAAAAGAGTAGGGTTGGTGGCCTATCAGCTTGCCTTGCCCCCTCAGTTGTCTAATTTACATGATGTCTTTCATGTGTCGCAGTTGCGACGTTATGTTCCGGATGAGTCACATGTTGTGATGCCGGATAATATTGAAATCAGGGAGAACTTGAAGACTCCCATTGGTCCTATTGCAGTATTGGATCGCAGTGAAAAGCGATTGAGAAGTAAAGTGATTCCCATGCTGAAGATTCAGTGGGAAGGCCGCACACCTGAGGAGGCTACTTGGGAGCGGGAGGACGAGATTCTCCGGCTGTATCCTGAATTAGCGAGCAGGTATGATTTAATTTTGCGGACAAAATTTCAAAAAGGTGGGGTGAATATAACACCTCAAATATTTAAATGTGTATTTTAATATTATATGGTAAAATGAAAGTTGATGGATTAGTGAAAATCCAAGGATTAAGGGCAAAAAGGGCAAAATGGTAATTTGCCAACCGTGTGATATGAGGCAAAAACACTGAGTTAGAGATTTCAAATGACAAAAGTAATGCTGGAAATGGAATCAGGGCGAAAAATTGAGTGAATAGGCAAATTTGGGAAAAAGTGATGAATAGTGATTTTTAGTGTTAAAATACTGAGGCGTGAGTGTACCAATAGGTGTGAAATTTTTATCAATATTTTGGAGAAATAAAAATATGTCATGGACTGGAAAAATATTTAGATTAAGGATTTGTGATCGGAATTTTTATCGGAGTTAAAGTTAGATCGCGTGTGGGACCCGTGTGACCGAAGTCACTTGGCCCCACCTCCTTTTCTTCCTTCTTTTCCTTCTTTTCTCCTCCTTCATCCGTGCGCTCACTGTGAGGAAAAGAAGCCAAAGTCACCATTTTCTCCATTTCTTTCCATTTCATCATTTCTCCACCGAATCGCTTGATTTTGGTGTTGAAATCTATCGTAAACAACCTTCCAAAGCCATTGGTAGCACTTAGAAGCCTTGAATCCATCTCTTTGGCCGCGTTTTTGAGCAACTCAGATTCGACCCACTTTGATTTTTGGAGATTTCTTGGAGTTTTGATCTTCAAATGGTTTAGTGAAGCCTTGGTGGTGATCATACAACACATTGTAAGTATATTTGTAGTCTTTTGATGGTTGATTTCATAGATCTATGAATTTGTGTTCAAACCTTTGATTTTAGATGTGTGATGATAGAGAGCCCAAATGGAAAAATGCTATTAGATGAAAAGGCCTTAGAATCATGTTTGTAAGCTAGAAATGCTATGTTAATTTTTGGTGAAAAATATAGGTTTTTAACTTAGAGGAATTTGAGGAATTTTCATGAAAAATGAGTTTTGGTGTAATTTGGATTTAATGATTGTTGTAGGGTGCCTCACACGGTTGGAATTGTGAAAAGTTAAATTGGAGCATACGTTTGGAACGGATTGCTAAGTATTGAGGTAAACTCTTGGAACTTGGGTTTAATCCCTAGTGAGCTCCACCACACCTAGAGGAAGGTTGTGGTTGGATTATGTGGTTATGACATGATGTGATTGTGTGCTTGTATGCATATTGCTTGTATTGTGTGAAAATTGTGTGGTCACTGGCCAGTTGACGAGTGGAGTTTGGTCATCCGCTGGGTTCATCCTTGTGAGAATGCCAGTCGGGTTTTGCCGTGGAGTCGACTCTGGGAGCGGCGCCAGGATGATCCAAACGTGGGACGTCCGCCGGATAGGGCTCATGAGGAGTTCCGGTTGGGTATTGCCATGGAGTCTTCTCAACCATGGAGAGAGGCGCCAGGACGGTCTCGGGAGTTATATGATGGAGTCCTTGAACATGAATCCATGAGTGGATGTTCTTGGGTGTCTCCAGGTGGATGGTGATATTGTTTTACTTGCATACCATATTATGTCATTTTGATACATTTTAGTGAGCCATGGAGTGGAGAGAGCCTCTAGCTCCATTGGTTTACTGAGATATATCCGTATATCTCACCCCGTGTTTGGGGGACCACATTTCAGGTCATTATGAGCCGGGAGGAGCTTCGGGCAAGAAGCCCGTATAGTGGACGTTGGATTGGCATGCGGTGCATTGGATTGCATGACTTTTTGGAGGAGTTTATGGAGTGCACATAGCATACCATTAGTATTTTGAGACTTAGGTCATGAACATATTGCATGATGTCATTTCCATGCTTTTGTTAGTGTTCATGGTCATATGCTAAGTCTTGTTTATGTTTCATTATTCATGGCATGGATAACTGTATATTTTGAGTGAGCATGGGACTTGTCCATTGCCACATTCATAGCCTTGAAGTCTTGATGAGTAATGTTGTAAAAATGGTCCATATTTGCATGTAAATGGCCATTATTTGAGAACCTTGTAAATGATGTTTAAACTTAAGGAAATGCATGATGGAAGGGCCTAGAGCCAACATTAGGACATGATTATGTGTTATGTGGAGTACCAAGGGGTTAGGGATGGGTTACACACCCTTTTTGGGGTTTAAAATGCTGTAATCTGTCATTTTGCTGCATAGTAATCGATTACCCAAGGCATGGTAATCGATTACCATGCCACAGGGGACGAAAAATTGGCTACTGTCTGCACTGGTAATCGATTACTGGCCTTTGGTAATCGATTACCATGTGAGGTAATCGATTACCCAAAGTTGGTAATCGATTACCAGAATAGAGGATTAAGAAAATTGGCTACTGCCTCATTTTTGACAGGTGGTAATCGATTACCACCCACTGGTAATCGATTACCACAGTGTAATTTTCGAAAATTCAGGTTTTTCTAGACTAAAAGAAAGGGGCTTAACTTGATGGGTAGAACTCCAAATGATTTGTGGTTTGAAACCACGCGTAGACAACGTAAAGGACTACAACTTGGTAAAAGACGAGAGTAAGATGGTGAGTTTAAATAAAATGAAATAAAAGAAAGATTTATGATGTTAGAAAGTGAATGATTCCGCAAATTGCATTTACAATTATAGTGTGGTTTTAATTGATTACGGAAAGTGTATTGATGTAAAAGAAAAGGAATATGTTAAAAGAAAAATTTGCCCGTAATTTAATTAACCCAATCACTGTGATTGTAACTGCGCTTAATATCATAATCAATGTTAACAATACCGGTGTACAACGGGCTGTTACAATCCACTTGGGGTTGTGTCCTCCTGGTTCACTTATCACAGCTGTGACAAGGCATTATTTTCAATTGTAGTGATCCTAGAAGGATAAACTTTGTAGAAATGATTGTTTAGATCTGCCAAGCTGTATAATGAGTCTTATTTATGATGTAACAACGTAACTATATTTTAAGTTAATAACCCTTGTATGTGCTGCAGCCTGCATGGTTAATGGCTCATTTTCCTTTATTTATCTCAGGTTGCAAAAGCTGCAAAGCTGGATAAATCTGAAATTCCTGCAAAGATTAAGTTGCTTCCGGATCCATGGACTCCTGAATCTGGATTAGTCACTGCTGCCCTCAAGATAAAGAGAGAACAGCTGAAAGCCAAATTCAAAGATGATCTTCAGAAGTTGTATACATGAAGTTTCTAACCTTTTTTTTCAAGTATTATCTAGTGCAGGTGTATGTTATGTCTGGTTTTTTAAATATCAATATCTCCCTGCGAATGCTATCAATCATATTTCTGGTTGATGTATTTTACTGTTTGTAATATGTAATATTTTCACTTGTGACTGTATTGGATTGCTTTGCTGTAACAGCCCGTTACGTACCGGTATTGTTAACATTGATTATGATATTAAGCGCAGTTACAATCACAGTAATTGGGTTAATTAAATTACGGGCAAACTTTTTCCTTTTATCACATTCCTTTTTATAACCATAACCTTTTCCGTAATCAATTAAAACAACACTATAATTGTAATTGCAATACGCGGAAGCATTCAGCTTAACAACAACACTAATCTTTCTTTTGATTCAACTCATTTTAAACCCATCAACTTATTTTCCTTTCTTACCAGGTTCTAGCCCTTTACGTAAGCTACGTGTGGTTTCAAACCACAAACCATGTGGAGTTCTACCCATCAAGTTAAACCCCTTTCTTTTAGTCTAGAAAAACTTAAATTTTCAAAATTTACACTGTGGTAATCGATTACCAGTGGGTGGTAATCGATTACCACCTGTCAAAAATGAGGCAGTAGCCAATTTTTCAATTCCTCTGTTCTGGTAATCGATTACCAACCTTGGGTAATCGATTACCTCACATGGTAATCGATTACCAAGCCTCAGTAATCGATTACCAGTGAAGACAGTAGCCAAATTTCGTCCCCTGTTGCATGGTAATCGATTACCATGCTTGGGTAATCGATTACTATGCAGTAAAAGTGACAGATTACAGCATTTTAAGCCCAAGAAGGGTTGTGTAATCCATCCCTAACCTCTTAGTACTCCACACAACACTAAAACATACTATAATTTAGGCTCTAAGCCCTTCAAACATACATTTTCATTCAATTATGTATCATATACAAAGTCCTTAACATAATGGCCATTTTACATCAAATATGGTCCATTTTACAACATATTCACCAAGACTTCAATTACAATGAATGTGGCAATGGACAAGTCTCATGCTCACTCAATATACAATATATTCTCATGTCCTACATATACATCATATTGAAGGATCTAACATTTGTTCATGAGCTTACTAAGCATGGCATTTTCAACATGCATAGATTCATGACCTAAGTCTAAAGCATACATCATATGCAAGATGTGTCCCTATCCAATGCTCATCACATGGTGCCTCCAACATGCACCTCATGCTCCACTCTTCCAGGCTCAACCTGACCTGAAATGATGCCCCACAACACGGGGTGAGATATATAAATATATCTCAGTAAACCAAGGGCCCTGGAGGTTTCTCCACCCCATGGCTCACTCAATGTGCAAATACAACATCATATAATATGCATGTAATACAATATCACCCATCAACTGGAGACAACCCAAGAACATCCACTCATGGATTCATGTTCAAGGACTCCATCATATAACTCCCGAGACAGTCCTGGCGCCTCTCCCATGGTTGAGAAGACTCCATGGCAATACCCAACCGGAACTCCTCATGAGCCCTATCCGGCGGACGTCCCCGTTTGGATCATCCTGGCGCCGCTCCCAGAGTCGACTCCACGGCAAAACCCGACTGGCATTCTCACAAGGACGAACCCAGCGGATGTCCAAACTCCACACACGTCAACTGGCCAGTGACCAAACAATTTTCACAAAAATCAAGCAATATGCATACAAGCACACAATCACACAATGTCATAACCACATAATCCAACCACAACCATCCACTAGGTGTGGTGGAGCACACAAGGGCTAAACCCCAGTTCCAATGGTTACCTCAATACCGAGCCCATGCTCCAAACGTAAGCTCCAAGCTTACCCGCTTCCAAAGCGTCCAAAAGAGGCAACCTAGATAATCCACAACATGATTATCAATACAATTCCAATGTCAACCATTCATTTACACAATTAATCATCATTTAAATCACCTAGGCCAAAGGCTATTTTTCCATACCATTTTACTTTAATCTCTTTTATAGGTTAATTTACCAATTACACCATGAATCACACATTCTTTCTTCTCATTCCACTTTACCTCACTATACTATCATCCAATTAAACATCATTTTCAATCATTCAACTTTCACTACATCATTTTTATATCATTTTTCCTCCAAACCCCTCTATGGTTCGAATTCCTCAAAGGTTCATTCTACAAGGTTTTCAATTCCATTTTAACACACACACTAATCACATAATCATATTATCAATCTATTCCAATGGTCCATCATTCAATTATCCAATTACACCACATACCAATTTTCATGAAATCTTCACAAATTTTCCTAAGTTAAAATCCAACTTTTTCACCAAAATTTATCATAGCATTTCTAGCTTTCATGCATCATTCTAAGGCCTTTTCATCTAATAGCATTTTTCCATTTGGGCTCTCTATCATCACACATCTAGAATCAAAGATTCAAAGCATAATTTCTAGATCTACAAAATCAACCATAAAAGTACCACAAATATACTCACCATCTAGTGTAGGAACACCACCAAGGCTCCATCAATCCAAAGGAGATCCAAAACTCTCAAAAACTCCAAGAACACCTAAGGGTTCGAATCTGATTTTGCTCAAAAACGCAGCAAGGAGGTTGATTCAAGGCTTCTAAGTGTTACCAATGGATCTAGAAGGTTGTTTACAATAGATTTCAACACCAAAATCAAGCGATTCGGTGAAGAAATGAAGAAATGGGAAGATTGGAGAGAAATGGGGTTTTTGTTTCCACACTTGCAGGGGGCGCACGGGATAAAGAGGAAGGAAGGAGGGAAAGAAAGAAGAAAAAGGGGTGGGGGCCAAGTGACCTCGGTCACACGGGTCCCACACGCGATCTAACTTTCACTCCGATAAAAATTCTGATCATATATTCTTAATCTACATATTTTTCCAGTCCATGACATATTTTTCTTTCCTCAAAATATTGATAAAAATTTCACACTTATCGGTACACTCGTACCGCAGTATTTAACACTTAAAAAAATCACTATTCATCCATTTTTCCCAAATTTGCCTATTCACTCAATTTTCCGCCCTGATTCCATTTCCAGCATTATTTTTGTCATATTAAATCTCTAACTCCATTTTTATGCCTCGGTTTACGTTCTTGGCAAATTACCATTTTGCCCTTTTAGCCCATTTCGGCCCTAAATCTCGGATTTTCACTAATCCTTCCCTTTTAAACCCATATTTTATCACATAAATTCACATTTAATTTTCCGAGGTGTTATATTTGCAAACATGAGTTCTTGACCATTATACTGAGGTAGAGCTATAGTATATGGTTATAGTCTCAAGCTATCTACCACCGATACTGACACGGGACACGTGACATGATACGACACGACACTCCGACACGTTAATTTTAAAAATGTTAGATTTTGACACGTTAGGACACGTTTTGATATTAAATAATATTTTTAATTTATGCAGTGTATATTATATTTAATATTCAATAATTTAACAAAAAAATGAATCTAAACTTATAATATTCATAAATTTCACAAAGAAACATAAAATATCCCAGATATTTATATTAAACTCAATAAAATAGCAACGGTAGGAAGTGTGTATGAGTAGTGTAGAACAACATGAGCATGCATATGCATTATCACAGTGGGTACTTATGTACCAGATCTCTGGCCAGTAGATATTTTAGCCTGCGGGCAAGTTTCCGGACTGCCACTGGATAGGTCTCCGAGAGGGAGTTCCAGTTGACCCAGGGTCGTGGTGTGTTGTCCGGAGAGGAGCACACTAGGTAATCTCGGGTCTATATGGTTGGATGGGGTACCTTGGTGGGTTGTTCTCTGAACACGCCAGGGGTAGTACCCATAGGCGTATAGCCGAGGACATGGCGAGGTATTGGTAGCTACCATTCCCGCATGTCGTAGTTGTTTTCTGATATTACCCCCTTTCTCTAAATCCCTTGCTTTATCCCGTTTTATAACAGTGATGTTGTTTTATATTATTGATATACAACGAAGTGAACCATTGGGAGGAGTTTTCTCCAGAACCTCTATGTTACTGAGATATATTCGTATATCTCACCCCGTCTCGGGGCATTTATTTCAGGAGGTAGCAGTGGCACAGGAGTGGCGGGCAAGAGGCCCACAGGAAGATCATGAAGTGTTGTCTTTAATTATCCATGATCATGTATATTTTGCTTAAGTGTATCATATTTATCATTCTGAGTTTATGTTGAAAGATGTAAGTGAAAGGCATGAATTGTAATATTTGATATGTAATTGAGAAGTATAGTGGCATAATGATATTAGATTTATGGTTTATGTCATGTTGAGAAATTGCATGTAAGTGGACTTTTGTGATTGAAATGAGTTAAAGATTTAAAGTGAACTGTTTATGTATTAAGTATAAACTGGATTGGGTTGTAAGAGCCCCAAGGCGTTGTTGGTCCTTGTGTGTGCCACCCATTGGATTTTGCTGGATTTCAGGTATAATTGTAGTGTTAAACAGCTTATGCAAAATTGGGGATTTTAGGAAATACAAAGGAAACTTTGGCGAATTTTCTGTAGAATTGACAGTTTTTGGGTGAACTTCGG
>JAVKPL010004678.1:0-22710 GCA_032173675.1 Gastrolobium villosum
AGATCTTCTAGAGAGGATGATGTGTTCCAAAATAGAGAGTGATGGAGATTTTCATGATAAATATATATACTCCCTTTTTCAGAAATTTCCCTTCTTCAGCAATAAAACTCGGTGATATGAATGTATGATAAATGATGCCCAATGACTTGGGTCTTTGATGTCTAGTTGCTCAGATATGTTGCTCCATGATCATGTTTAATAAGTGAAATAAAGATGTCTTGACCGTCTGATAATAATAAAATAATAACGTCGAGAGATATGATGAAGATTTTGATAATAAATATATTTGCTCCCTTCTTCAGAAATAAAACTCGCAGGTGAGAAATAATGTAGTAGATGAAAGCTTCCCGAGAAGATAATGTGTTCCAAGAGAGAAAGAGACTCAGAGTCTTCATAGATGATAAATAGTCTTCCCCCACAGACGGCGCCAATGTACTCATAGTGATATATAGACGTCTCCCGCGAGGGTGAAATATATTGATATAGGAGTGTCCATAGTAACCATGGTAGAGACCAAGGCACTAGTGGAGCTTCCCATGTATGTGCTCAAGGGGGGAGTGTGTGTATGACAGCATATGAGGGGAGTGGGGAAGAAGAAGATCCCCCCTCCATGTGTGAGGGGGTATTTAGAGAGAAGAGTCCTCTTTTGGGGACGACCGTTGGTCCTCCCTCTGCTGTCCTAAGCTATGTCTTGTCTTTAGACAAGACATGCTACTCCTGTCAGTGTACAGGAGAAGCTGTGCAGGAGGGGGAATGCCCCAGTGGTGAGCCTCTATGGCTTGTCATGGGTGCCCTCTAGAAGGTTCTAGATATGGGCTTTAAGCGATTGGGCCCATCTGGTGGGCCTAAGTGAGTAGCATCCAGAACAGGAGACCCCAGCTTGGTAGCTTGAGGGAGTCAAGGTGCCAAGATATATGGCAGCTTAGGCCGGATACCCATAGTGTGTAGTGTTCTAAGCAGGATATAATGTAACCGATCGGTAATACGTCGGCCTTCATGTATTGTTTATTTGTTGTCACCGAGTATGAATTGTCTGGTTGGCGATGCTTGAGGACTTCAAGAGAATCTTCTATTAGGCTTGCAATTGTGATGCACTTGTTGTCTTTGAAGATGCGTCTTGTTGTTGAGGAAGGTCTTCAAATGTTGTTGAAGTAGTAATAATTTAATTGTAAGAATAAGTTGGCGAGTTCATGTTGAATAAGACAGCCCGGAGATGTTGACATCTAGAGTAAGAATGTCTTTATAATCTGATAAAATAAAGTCGACAAGATTGCAGATCCGAGCTCCGTGAGAAAATAAAGTAGTAGATGAGATCTTCTAGAGAGGATGATGTGTTCCAAAATAGAGAGTGATGGAGATTTTCATGATAAATATATATACTCCCTATTTCAGAAATTTCCCTTCTTCAGCAATAAAACTCGGTGATATGAATGTATGATAAATGATGCCCAGTGACTTGGGTCTTTGATTTCTAGTTGCTCAGATATGTTGCTCCATGATCATGTTTAATAAGTGAAAGAAAGATGTCTTGACCGTCTGATAATAATAAAATAATAACGTCGAGAGATATGATGAAGATTTTGATAATAAATATATTTGCTCCCTTCTTCAGAAATAAAACTCGCAGGTGAGAAATAATGTAGTAGATGAAAGCTTCCCGAGAAGATAATGTGTTCCAAGAGAGAAAGAGACTGAGAGTCTTCATAGATGATAAATAGTCTTCCCCACAGACGGCGCCAATGTACTCATAGTGATACATAGACGTCTCCCGCGAGGGTGAAATATATTGATATAGGGGTGTCCATAGTAACCATGGTAGAGACCAAGGCATTAGTGGAGCTTCCCATGTATGTGCTCAAGGGGGGAGTGTGTGTATGACAGCATATGAGGGGAGTGGGGAAGAAGAAGATCCTCCCTCCATGTGTGAGGGGAGAGAAGAGTCCTCTTTTGGGGAAGACCGTTGGTCCTTCCTCTGCTGTCCTAAGCTATGTCTTATCTTTATGCTACTCCTGTCAGTGTACAGGAGAAGCTGTGCAGGAGGGGAAATGCCCCAGTGGTGAGCCTCTATGGCTTGTCATGGGTGCCCTTTAGAAGGTTCTAGATATGAGCTTTAAGCGATTGGGTCTATCTGGTGGGTCTAAGTAAGTAGCATCCAGATAAGAATTGAAGCAAAATTCCATTACAATAAATTTTTTAATGAGATCATTTTCGTAGTTCTGCGTTTTGATTGAAGGAGGAAAAGTCCAAAATCACAAAATCTATAATAAAGGTTGTATACGACAAAAATGTTTAAACTAAAAGTCACGTATTGTCAATGCAATGTATCTAGCTAGCGGTGCATCACATGCATTGTGCGAGATTACATGTGCAAGCAATCTTGAGTTTTTGCTTTGTCAGTAGTGCACCCCAAAGGTTAACCCTTCCGCAATTCTACTACACATAAAATATCTTAATTAGCGAACCAAATTATTGTGCTCATAGTAACACATTATTAATTACAAGTAAAACATAGTAATATGTGTTTATAAAAAAAAAAAAAAAACATAGTAATATGTCGCATAGATCAACCAGTTGATTGAGATAAATATAATTTGTTTAGGTCAATATATCTAATGAGATAGGATATTGTTACTACCAATTAACAAATAATGAAACTAATATATCTTAATCGTTGATTTCCGCCAATCAACAGTTATCATTTATTGCGAATTAATAATTAATTAATGAGTTTGATTTGTGAAAATAATAATCGTTGATTGGTGAAAATCAACGGTTAAGAGAGAGTAGTGATATTAGTAATAATATTATTTAGTAACAACAATATCCTATCCCTATATCTAATACTCAAAAAATTTGAGTACTATTTTTTGAGAAAATATTAGTTTGTTATGTTATTTTTTAATTTAAATGTCACGCCTCTTTTCTTTTTTGGCAAATTGATTTAGATATTATTATTTTCTCTCTCTTTGGGATAAAGATATTGAAACTGCATAAATTCAAGGAATAGCCACTTAACATAAAAACAAAGTGACAAATTGAATCACATCTTACAAACCTATTTTCTTGAATAAAATTATTTATCATGTAACTTCTGGATTGTGACACGTTAGGGTATGTTAACTTAAATGGGCCGACACAACTTTGTTATGTATATTGACTTATTAACTTGCCAATCTACCATAAATATAAACTTTTAACTCATTTAATAAGAATATGTCAACATCACGATAAACCCAGTGTAGTTTATTTGGACATATCTAATTTATTTTGATTCTAAATATTTTTATTTATCTTTTGAATTTATCAATCATATCCATAAATATTTTTTTGAATAGGGTAGAAAGCAAGATGCACTCCGAGAGGATAATCCCAAGTTACAAAGAAAACTAATGTAAACACACGTTCATATTTCGTTCCGGTTATTGTGGATGTGGAATTGGAGAAATTAAAAAAATTGTAAGAAATTTATTCTCCGAGATTACGATTTAATTCAAAATTTATTAAATAATATGTTAAACCTAATATAATTCCCTAAATACTATACATATCATACGTCACGATTTCATTAAATTGAGAACATCGCTCTTGATTTACATAACTTCGGTGGAATAGTAGCCAAATATTGTTAGTGTGAAATTATACAAACCTACGGGCTGTGATATCTGCGTGCAGATGCATTTAGGGGCATTGTTGTAATTGTTAGTATCTGAGTTAGAAGAATGGTCCAAAAAAGTGGAGACCAGAGGCTCTTGCCTGCTCACCTCTCTAACGGGTAACGACTTTACCTGTCGAACCAATTATGCAAAAGTAATTGTTAATTTATTAAGATTAAAAAATAGTAAACAGCGGCGCCACATTTTTTTATTTTTAGGCGCCACATTGATAGTATATCACAGGGATAGGTCTTGTAAGAATAGGAGATAAATTCATTTTTTAGTGGGACACCCACACCATTCTTTCTCATTTTATTTTATTTTTCTGACAAAAAAAAAAGGTAAAATTAAAAATAAATAGATGAATAAGAAGAAATGTAAAATAGAAAAACTGTAACAAGGAAGTTGTAACAGAAAAGAGAGAGAAAGGATTTAGAGAGAGAAAGAGGGATAGAAGAGAGTTTGTTGTAATTTTTCATATCCTTTTCTCAGCCCCAAAGTGGCTATTTGTAATACAATGGATGATAACACAATTAAAAGATGAATTAATTGCAATTAAGAAAATAGGCATTGGGCCATTAATACAATCAGCCCATCACATAGTCCTTAAGGTATTTGGGCAGCTTCCTTACCCTCACTCCATTGGTTTGGCGTTGGGCCTTTTCCCCCAGGCCCGTTACATCATCCCACCCTTCCAATAAAGACTTGTCCACAAGTCTAGCACCGTTGGGCTCCAGTTGAACGGACGCAAGGTCCATTAGGGGCTGGCTGGGTTTATCGGAAATGGGCAACGGAAGGACACGTGTCTGCTTCCCTGATTGTGACCGTTGGACACCCGCTAGTGCTGTACAGCTGTTGTGCACGTTGGACGGCTCCGATGAATAGCTGCGTGAGGAACCAATCCCAGCC
The DNA here is from genome assembly GCA_032173675.1 of Gastrolobium villosum. NCBI lineage: Eukaryota > Viridiplantae > Streptophyta > Magnoliopsida > Fabales > Fabaceae > Gastrolobium > Gastrolobium villosum. The sequence goes on from JAVKPL010004678.1 coordinate 4,563, forward strand.
GTGCGATGAGGAGAGTTGGTGGATGCCAGCTGGGATCCATTGATCGGTTTGTGCGGTGTAGATTGCACCGACACTTTTGGTTGCATCATGACCGTTGCACGTGGAGCTGGTTGCTTTGAAGAAAGACAACCACTTAGGGCAGAGACTTCAGTTGTAAGTGAACCTTCTGCGCATTCTTCTGCGTTCTTCTCTCCCTCCACTGCCATCTTCTTCCTTGTTACTAAGTCCTCTAGATCTGGAGAACTGATCTTCTTTCCGGCGGCCATGGTTTGTGGCATGGCTAGAGGCCTGTTGTCAACCCGTTGTGCATCCACTCCAGAACCCATTGTGGGTTGGTGGCCGTTGCCTTCCACGGTAACTGTTCCTCCCTTTTGCAAATCTATTTCATCTTCCCAAGTAGAGTCTTCCGGGGGTAGATCGGCCCACTGGATCAGGACTTGGGGTACCAAAATACCCTTACGCCATATAGTTCTAGATCCGACGACAGCCAACGGTATATGCTTCAAGGGACTCTCGGAAGCTGCTTTCGGAAAGGAATGAACTTTAAAACGGTGGTCCGAACGAAAAGGGCGAAGGAGCGAGATGTGGAACACCGGATGGATCCGTGCAGTGGGAGGAAGCTTCAGACGGTAAGCCACGGCACCAATACGTTCTTCTATGGCAAAAGGGCCATAGTACCGAAGTGCCAGCTTCTGGGACGAACGACGGTGAACCGACAACTGTCGATATGGTTGTAATCGGACGAGGACTAAGTCACCGACGGTAAAGTGCCATTCTTTTCTCTTTTTATCGCTTTGTGCCTTCATTATTTGTTGAGATCTGACAAGGTTCTCTTTCAATGTGTGGAGGAGGGACATACGGTCCGTGAGAGTAGCATCCACAGCCTCGTTTGCTGAAGCCCCTAAACAATATGCTAGGAGGCTTGGAGGTCGGCGACCGAACATGGCTTGATACGGTGTGATACCTGTGGCGGAATGGAAGGTAGTATTGTAATGGTACTCGGCCAAGCTGAGATACTTCGACCATGAAGAAGGATGCTGATGAGAAAAAGCCCTGAGGTAAGTTTCCAAACATCTATTAACTCGTTCCGTCTGGCCATCGGTTTGGGGATGGTAACTTGAACTAAAATTCAATTTTGTGCCCTGCAGTTTAAACAAAGAACACCAGAAATCACTGAGGAAGATTGGATCCCTGTCGGACACGATGGATTCCGGTAAGCCATGGAGTTTGCCAACGAAATCCCAGAAAAACCGAGCAACTGTGGGTGCTGTGTAATGCTTCGGTAGAGGAATGAAATGAGCGGCCTTTGAAAAGCGATCGACCACTACCATGACAGCCGTGTGTCCCTCTGACAGAGGTAAGTGTGTAATGAAGTCCATACTGAGATGTGACCATAGTGAGTCAGGTAGCTGTAAAGGCTGTAAGAGGCCAAGGGGGGAATGGTTTGCTGGTTTAATCTTCTGACAAATTTCACAATTCTGTATGTAACGTTTAACATCTTTACGGATCCCTTTCCATGTGAAATTGCTGTTGATTCTGTGCAGAGTGGCGTGGATGCCTGAATGACCGCCTTGAACAGAAGTGTGGTACTCATGGAGAATGGTGGAGATTAATGAAGACTTAGCTGGAATGAATATGCGGTTACGATGGAAGAGTAGACCATTGCGGAGCCTCCAGTCAGCTAAAGAACTTGGATTGTCTTTGAGTTGTTGTAAAATGGTAGTAGTGTAGACATCTTCTTTGTACTCGGACTGTAAAGTAGTAGTGTGATTAAGAACTGGGCCAGACATGGCCAAGCAGTGGGGTGCGTGAGCTGAATCATCGCTCTTCGGCACACGAGAAAGACCATCGGCCACCGTGTTGGTCTTAACGGTCTTATACGTAATCGTGTAATTAAAACCCAACAACTTTGATAAAAATTGCTGTTGTTCAGGAGTTTGGATAACTTGACTCATCAAGTTATGCAGACTTCTGTGATCCGTCCGAATGGTAAATGGTGAACCAAGGAGGTACTGACGCCATTTACTGATGGCGGAAGTAATGGCGAACATCTCTCGCACATACACCGATTGTCCCTGCATAGCTGGTGATAACTTGCGGCTGAAAAATGCCAACGGTTTCTCATTTTGCAGTAATACCGCACCAATTCCTACACCCGATGCGTCGGTTTCAACCACAAAAGGTTGAGAAAAATCAGGAAGTGCCAATATAGGAGCTGTAACGAGATGTTGTTTCAGCTCACGAAATGCGTTAGCAGCCGCGGCAGTCCAATTGAACCCGTTTTTGGACAGTAGGTCAGTAAGAGGGCCCGCAATTGTGGCATATTGCTTGATGAATTTGCGGTAGTACCCCGAAATACCCAAAAAGGCTCGCACCTGGGTAGTGGTGGAAGGTATAGGCCAATCAACAATGGCGGACAACTTTTCGGGGTCAGGAGAAACGCCACCTCCCTGTATAATATGTCCCAAATAAGGAATCTCAGAACGACCAAATGAGCACTTCTCTAATTTGGCAAACAGAGAATGGGTCCTTAAAGTGGTAAGTACAGCCAGCAAGTGTGCGAGGTGTTGGTCAAGTGAAGAACTGTACACCAAAATGTCATCAAAGAATATGACAACAAATCGCCTAAGATAATCAGAGAATATATTGTTCATTGTGGCCTGGAAGGTTGAGGGGGCATTGGATAATCCGAAAGGCATCACATTGAACTCATAATGGCCATGATGCGTACGAAACGCTGTTTTATGAATATCCTCAGGATGCATTCGGATCTGGTGATATCCAGAACGCAAATCCAACTTAGAAAAAATTGTGGCCCCATGCAATTCATCCAGTAATTCATCAATGGTAGGAATAGGGAACTTATCCTGTATCGTAATTGCGTTTAAAGCTCTATAATCCACGCAAAAACGCCACGTTCCGTCCTTTTTCTTAACCAATAAAACTGGTGAACTAAAAGCTGAATGGCTGTGTTGAATCACACCTGTGCGCAACATATCAGACACAAATCTCTCTATCTCGTTCTTTTGGCAGTGTGGATAGCGATAAGGGCGGACTTGTACTGGTTTTGAACGAGGAAGGAGATGAATATGATGGTTATAGGCTCTATCCGGGGGCAAAGAAGACGGTTCCTCAAACACATCTTCAAACTGTTGAAGTAAAGTAGTCAAGTCTGGAAGGGTATTACTAGTGGTGGTTGCTAAACCGGTGCTGTCTGGTGGAATCGAAAAACACATCAAACACGAAGAAATAGAGTCATGAGCCATCAGCTTGTTCAATTGTGATGAACTGATGTGGTTGATATGTGTGGGTCGATCACCTTGCAATAACACCTGTTTGTTGTGGTGAGTAAAACACATAGTGAGTGTAGTGTAATCTGTCACAATAGGGCCCAAGGTGGATAACCACTGTACCCCCAAAACAATATCAGCCCCTTTTAAGTCAATGACATAGACATCAATGTGAAATAAATGGGTCTGAATGTGCACCGGAACCACCTGACACGATGCAGAGCACAGCAACGCGTCACCATTTCCCACCCTTACCTTAAAAGGGGTAATAGCATGCAAAGTTAAATGCAAATGGGAAGCCATGCGAGAGGTAATAAAATTGTGAGTACTACCCCCATCCACCAACAATTGGACTTGGCGGCCATTAATGTTACCGGTCATCCGAAATGAATTAGAAGACTGGTGTCCAAATAAAGCATTAAAACTAATTTCGTGAAACACTTCTGGAGATGGCGTTGCTGATACCACGTCCCCAGAATCAGTGAGTGGTTCGTCAACTGGATCAGGTGGCTCATCATCCGTGCCCTCGAGATACAATAAAGTAGCCCTGCCTTTACATTTATGTCCCCGAATAAAGATTTCATCACAATTGTAACATAAGTTTTTGTCCCGGCGAGCTTGCATTTCAGCTGGGGATAAGCGCTTAATGGGAATGGGTGGTAGGGATGAGAGTGGTTTACTGGTTAGGAGAGGGGGAACAGTACTAATGGGTGAGGCTAACAAGGGTTGGGAAGATGGAGTGGAGGGCGAACGTGACAGCCACGGTTTAGTGGACCGTGTCTCGGCAAATTGATCCTCATAAATTTGGGCAAAAGCAAAGGCTGAAGTGACATCCAAGGGTCGATGAACCAATACAGCCCGGCGAATCTGAGGTTTTAAGCCAGCTATGAACAAACTCTTGCGCATCAAAGGAGTGAGATCTGGTACTCGACGAGCAATGAGTTCAAAAGCGGTTTGAAACTCGAGGAGAGAGCCCGATTGGTGTAATTTAGCCAGGGACCCCAAAGGATCCTCAAATTCAGATGGTCCAAATCGCTGGTTGATCGAACGAACAAATGACTGCCAATCTGGGAAGTGGCCATGTGCAAACAGCGCCTCAAACCAGCAAGATGCAGGCATGTCCAAATTAAAAGATACCAGATCTAAACGATCATGATCTGGAACTTGGTAATAACGAAAATACCTGTCAACCGCGAACAGCCAAGGCCCCGGGTCGCCAGATCCGAAACGAGGGAAATCAATTTTCATAGATCTGATCGGTTGAGGGCCACGCGAAGGAGAGGCTCCCAATACACCAGATTGTGGGTTGATCGTCAGTGTGGTTAACTGCTGCTGCATACTCTGGAGTAGATTGAACATATCCTGGAGTTGACCCTGAAAATCATCCAGGCGTTGAGTTTGAGCCACCTCAAACGCATGCTGCCGATGGTCCAAAGTTCTTTCCAGATTAGAAAATTGCTGTTCATGGCCTTGCATTTGTGCAGCAAGATCCTTGAGTCTCGTGTTTTCCGCCATAGTGCAAGAAAGCTCAATGAAAGCACCAATGTAACAAGGAAGTTGTAACAGAAAAGAGAGAGAAAGGATTTAGAGAGAGAAAGAGGGATAGAAGAGAGTTTGTTGTAATTTTTCATATCCTTTTCTCAGCCCCAAAGTGGCTATTTGTAATACAATGGATGATAACACAATTAAAAGATGAATTAATTGCAATTAAGAAAATAGGCATTGGGCCATTAATACAATCAGCCCATCACATAGTCCTTAAGGTATTTGGGCAGCTTCCTTACCCTCACTCCATTGGTTTGGCGTTGGGCCTTTTCCCCCAGGCCCGTTACAAAAACTCCCTCATCACATAAGTAGATGGTGACATGTGTCCTTAAGGGGGTGGAATATTTGTCTCACCTTGAGTCCCTTGGTTTGTTTATTTCAACATTCTATTTCATCATAATTCATCAAAAAATGAGTTAGTTTGCCTCGTTTTAGAAAATGGGTTAAAAAACACAACCTGTCCCATTTGGCCGGCAGGGAGGGTTGTTTCGCCGGTCTGAATTTGTTTTAGACTAATCCAACTCTCTACGCCATCACTTCGTCAAAAAAACAAGCTAGCTCGCCCACTTCACTTTTGAGAGTGGGTTAAAACTCAATCCGTCCGGTCTTGTTTGGGCGGGTTGACTCACCGAGCTGGGTCTGTTTTGTCGACCCCACATATAATATAACTTTCTATTAAGCCATTTGTCCTAGGTCACAATATCATCTTAGCACGTTTGATTAATTTACGTCAGATTAATAATTAATTAAATTAAAGTAAATTAACAATAATATTATATGGGATATGATCAATATATAATAATATATCTTATATCTAACCTTAATTATAGATATAATTATATATAATGGTTCACGTATATACTAAATTATAATCGATAAATATAAATAAAATCTACCATTAAAATTAAGGAATGTAACCTATAGCCACCCATTATGAATATATATAATGGGAAGTTGTTTTCTCCTTTCATAAGAGAGTATAAATTTTCTCCTACTGACTCATATTATGAGTGAAGCCCATAAAACAATGAAAACAAAATTTTTTTTAAGATGGAGCCCATTAAATATTAGCTTTGCAGGAATAATTTATTTTCTTTTTTAAAAGGAAAAAACGTTTGCCCGTATATAATACTATCGATCCAGGTTTTGTATGCAACGTTGTGTTTATGATAATATAATAAGATGTATTGAGAAGTGTTTGCTACAGCAAAGAATCTGTGAGATTGTTCATTTGTGGGAAAGCACATGGCGATTACGTTTAAGCCATGTGGTGGACCCAAGGATGTGACACGTTTGTTGAAAGCCCAGTCAGCGAAGCCTCGGTCACACACACGAGCCTCGCATGGAGCTCATTTTTGTTAGAGGAATAATATGTATTATTCTCATTGAAAATTAAATATTTATTTTTAATATATTTTTTTTTCTTTTCCATATCATCGATCAGCATATATGTTTAATTTATATTAGAGAGATGTATGGAAAAATGGGTAAGATATTATTACTGTAAAAGTTTTATTATGCTTCAGCACCACCTAATGATTTGGTGCTCTCTCTCATAATATTAATTTTTTCTTTCTCTTTTTACCTCTGCTATTTTTTTCTTTTCTAATTTTACTCTCTCATTTACACTAAGGGATCACCTACAAAATGGTAGTCTCTGTCCACCATAAATTCTCTCCCTCGCATGGGAAAAATTTAATATGCTCCAGGACCACTGAATCTTTCGGTGCTCCCTCTCATAACATTAATTTTTTCTTTTCTTTTTTATCCCTATTATTTTCTCACTTTTCTCATTTTACCCTCCTATTTACACTAAGGGACCACTGGTGGTCCCGGATCACTTGAAATAACCTCCCTCGCATGGAGCATAAATTTAGTGCTCCCGGAGCACTTGTGATTCGGTGGGACGGAAGATAGAGACAGAAACAAAAAAATGGAGAGAGAGAAAAGAAAGAAAGAAAAAATAAAAATTTAATACAGGTGTCATATTATTATTGGGGGGACTACAAAGTCCTGGAGCATAGTATTTTTTTCCCCTCGCATGGCCCTTCTTGCACGACACTTGGCGTGTTCGTTTTGCCACAAGTGACAAGTCACGTGCAAATGTTCTATCTTGTATAGCTACACCCTAGTGGTAGGTTGCACATGTATCAGGCTTCGAGCAACTTCTTGACTTCAAGGTTAATTAGGTCACCATTGTTTTGGTCCATAGCTACAATTAGATTATCACTGATGACATGATTTTTTTTGAGTAACGGCACTGCCAAAGACCGTTGAAGGGAACCAAAATAAAGTTTTTGACTTGCGACCAATGGCAGAGCCAGAAAAAAAAGTCAGACAGTGCCAAAGAACCTGACCAAGTAGAATCAGTTAGTATCAAGGTTATGTTATTTTTAAAAACTCAATTATTAATTTTTTTTTTTTTGATAGACTTTAAAAACTCAATTAATATCAAAGTTGTATCATAATTTTAAAAAAAAATCTATATCATTTTAAAAATTTAAGTATGCCAAGGCACCATCTATCTCCCAAGTGAGCGCTAATTATCTTTATCTGAGTTTCCCGCTTTTGAGTTAGGATTGGGTCTATAGGAAGCTTAATTTCTGTCAAGTTGATTCTGCATTGTGTCGCTATATATACCATGAAAGAGCCAGAACTACACTCAATTATAAAGTATTATAGTTCTTTTTCTTTTTCTTTTATGGTAAAAACTAAACAGGACTGTTTATCAAAAAAAAAAAAAAAAAAAACTAAACAGGACTTGTAGAATAGTACTCTTTAAAATCTCCAAAATTAAAAAAAGAAAGAAAGAATAGTACTCTTTAATTTGCCGTTGGTATAGGGCTATCATAAAATTCGCTGACCCGTTCGTCAATATATTATATTTCATTTAGCTTTTGCCTCGTGTTTCTCTATCCAAAATGACAGTTTGTGGGTGATACACTGATACTCCGATATTACGAACATGACCAAAATGTCACGTTTTGTTAAATTTTTTATTCAAATATCACGCGAACAGTGTAGAGAATTATCCTATGTAATATTTTGGGAAAATTTATTATTATTGTAACAGTCTGGTAATTTTTTATAAGGCGTGGCAAAATAATCACTTTTTCGGATATTATGCTATAACGGCAGGATGCAAAAGTAGAAAGAAAAGAGAGACAGCCACAACTAAAATTCACTATCGGATGGGACGACATATATGGTATAAAAACATGACTTGCATTGTGTGCAACACAATAAATGAACCTAACTTGTAGTTGCGGTCTGTAATCCAAAGTTAAATTTGCATTTAACAAAAGATGAAGACGTTGCAAACAAAGAAAATTAGCTTGGCTGCTCACATTAAATTATCTCTCGCACACATTACACACCTTCACAACTCAAAAGACAGTATTTGAACCGGATTAAACTGATTTAGATAAAGAAAAAAACCTTTTTTTACCGTCCAAATGTAACATGTTTTTTGTAATTAGTCTACTCTAAAACACGAAAGAAGCTTATTGGAGGAAGTTAATTAAGATGTTGAAAAGCTGGGTGTGAAATGCTATCGATGTTATGATGCTACCAGCCAATTATGAAGCCCATATGGTCTCTAGGCGCTTCTCCCAGTGTCATTTATCACAAGCGATTACTTTATAACATTGGATCCTGAAAAGGCGAATTGATAACGGATTAACAGTCAATGTTTTTGCTAAAAGTAAGCATCAATTTTCAATATTTATTTGACCATATTTATATATACGAAAAGGTAGTTGGAGTTTGGTTTGACTCACCCCAAAGAAAGGAGGAAAAAAGCTAAAGATATCAAAGCTTTAAGGGCTTACGATTACGAATCCAAAATTTGAACACAACAGAATGATTGAAGTTACATGCAAGGAAAACTAGAAGAGAGGAGGCTCCTCATTATTATAAGGGGTATGATACCTATTTTTTCTACTACCACTTCCTACCACTTTAATTATTTTTGGATTCGAACGTTATTTTTTTTTTTTCTCTCTCTTCATTCAACTTTTCTCTAATTCAATGGTGATTAGAATGGTAGTGGAATAATAGTAGAAAAAATGGGTAGTAAAAATATCCTACCCCTTATTATAATTGGGGAGATAAGTTGGTGAATGAGTAGGAGGGTGACGGCAGAAAAAGAAACGAGGCTTTAATGTGGTGGTGCTTCCTTATGATCAAGTAATTTAGTGTCAAAACTATACAAAAAAAAACCCTGTTTGGAAAAAAGAAAATGTTACTTAGAACTTTATAAGAATTGAATTAGTAGGGCATCTCTGAAAAAGCTAAGGGAAAAAAAATTAAAAAACGAAAGAAGAATTCGGACTCTTGATGCCAATTAAAGGAATAAAGTCGTTATTAAGGAGAGCCCTAATAAATTAAGAGAAAATGAAGTAAAAAGTGAGGGGGAGCTTAGGGGGATAGTAAGTTGAAGTCAAATCATGTTCATTCAACGAGAACAAAGTAATTTAAATTGAAATGATTTTAGATTCTTAACTAGTCAATAGTTACCCTATCTCATAATTGACGGGAACTTGAACAAAGGAAAAACATATATAGCAGACAAAACGCTCCACCAATAATCATTCCCAATAGTTTTGGGCTTGGGGATGACTGTCGCCAAAGGTTGTCTAAAGGTGAAAATGGAATCGAGGGGACAAAATGAAGGAAAGCGAAAGACAACAATAAACTGATAATATGGAATATGACGATAGAACTAAGACCCTTTAGAATATTCTTTTGGGAAATATTTTTTAATATAATGAATTATGACTATTAGATGTTCTACAAATATGGTGGAATTAGAACATAACCTAATAGATTAATAACATGATAATGGAATAATGATAAGAATTATATTTCTTCACTTTTATATAATTTTTCCATTAACTTGTTTGATGTACCAGATAAAATGATATCGGAAAAGGCTAGCTATACTTTCTATAGGTTGATGCACAACTATAAGTAGCTCATAAGAAAAAGAGGAAGGTTATAGTTACAATCTTTTTTTTTTACAACCTCTTATAATCATATCTAATCACCGTTGATTTCCGCCAATTAACGGTTATCATTTTCGCAAATTAAACTCATTAATTAATTAATTATTCACAATAAATGATTACTGTTGATTGACGGAAATCAACGGTGACAAGATATAGTTGTAAGAGGTTATAAAAAAAAGTTGTAAGTATAACCTTCCTCTAAACAATAAATAAATAAATATCTACTTAAAAAAATGATTTTCGTTGGGCTAGCTTGGTTGATACATTGCGCTTATCTATTACTAAGTGGATAAATATTTTTATTTATTTTTTTATACAAATCCTAATTACTTCTTTGAGGCAAGTAGGCTTCCTAGTTTAGTATTCTTATAAACTTCGACTCTTTTAATTAGCTATGATACTAATCTTGAATTCAGAGTAAGTTGAGGATTAATATTTTATATCCCTCCCAAATTGGTATCGGTGGGAATCAAAAGTGAATAAATATTTAATGTATGTGTTTTCACCGAATAATTTAAATTCTTAATATAATTGATTCATAATGTGATATCCGAACTTCTAAAATAAGGGGTTAGTGGTTATGAATTTGATCGGAATGAATCTAGGCATTATTTATATTTTAAGCCCAAATAACCTTTATTTGAAAGACCGTAATACATATATAAAATTATGGAAAGAATGTTTATTCTTTTAAATGATACAACTTATCTCCTTTCACTCTCACAAAGAGGTGGGACTCACACCTTTATTTTTTGTCAACTCTCTCTCTTCCTTTATCTATCTCTTTCTCTCTCTTAAAATGACACAATTTTACATCCTTTAAAATGATACACACTTTACCATAAAATCATTCATATGTCTTTAAATTTAAAATTACTGGTTGATGATACATTTAATTTTATTTACTAAATAAGGGTATAACCCACATCAAACATCATCCCATCACCTTTTCCCAATATGCATTATCAAAGTTGTTAAATAGTAATATGTATCGTGCCTGGTATTTTCGTATCGTGTATGGTGAACCTACCCCAAGTTACATCTTATATTTTATGACTTTTTTCTTTGGAGCCCTTTGAATATTTTTGTCCACGGGAAAGAAAAAATAAACAAATTTAAAAGAAAAATCAAAATGGACTATTGGGTATAAGAAAAGAAAACTAAACCAGAAATTGGAGTCTAAATTGTGAAATTTGGAGACATCTCTGATGCGAAACCATGGCTGGATTTATTGGAAGCTTATAGCCTCTCAATCATTTTCAAAAATAAAATCTTTCTTCATTAGACATTAAAGATATTTAGAATATTCATTTAAGTCTTTGGGAGGAGTTTAAAGCGTTAATCCCGGGACTTACCCTGCGGAATAATCGCGAAACAATCAACCGATTGGGATATCTTAAAAAAAAAAGAATATTAATTTAATTTTTTCCTTTATTAATACAGATTTTTTCATATTGACTTTTGAGTTTAAATCACAAATCAAATTTTTCTTTTGTTTTCCTTAATAATAATAATTTTTTAGTTTTTTAATTTAAATCACATATCAAATATTTATTCTTCTTTTATATTTAAGATTATAATTTTTGATTTAATTTTCCTATCATATGATACATGTATCCTATCGTATTGTACAATACAAACCCTTTTTTGATATGCCACAGTACCTAATGATACATATTGCTAGACTTGTGAATAGTATCTTGTATCGTATGATACTGATAACTATGATAGTTATTTTAATAATAAAAAGTAAACAATTAATTGTGTGTAACTATTTACATTTGCAATAGTGTGACAATTTATATTGTTTTATTTATATTAATTAATTTATTATATATCTAAATTGGTGGGGCCTTTGGATATTTAATTAAGCCAAATCAATAAAAAAACTAAAAATTTTAGTTTATTTTTTCAGGGTTTGGTGTTTGTCATCTTAAATGACATAAGTTATCTTATTTTAGCAGAGAAATAGACACAAAAAAATGGAAATCATGAGAGAGAGAAAATGGGTGATTTTTTAAATTTAAAATTTAAATGATTTTTTTCCTGTGTCTGTCTCTCTCTTCAAATGACATAATTTTATGTTATTTAAAATGACAAACATTTTTCCCATTTTTTAATACCATATAGACATTATTGAACTATCTTAATTTACTAGAAAATAGTTTTTTTTTAATACATACAAATTTAGGTGAGGGACTCAAGAAAGTTAAAGAATAGAGAATAAGAACATAAGAGAGAAAAGAAGAGGAAAGTGTTTCATGTATTATTATCAAAATTGTATATTGAAACAGAAGAACAATTGCCTATATATAATCACAGGGAATGAAACTCAGTGCATGCCATGTATCACTTAACTCTAACAAACGCTCAACACCTGTAACTAAACTCTAACAAACTCTTAACACCTGTAACAAACTAATCCTAACAGCATGACAGCTGTTACAACAAACATAAACTAACAGCAATTAACCTATAGTTACAAAGGCAAGGGAAGGCAAGTGTATCAGTAATGATAATACACCCCCTCAAACTCAGAGGCAGTGAGGGAGAGAAGTAGAGTCCACAACTCTGAGTTTGTCACGAAGAGAGATAAAACGAGAAGCCCCAGGAGGTTTAGTGATAGTATCATCAACCTGATCAAGAGCTGGAATATGAAGAACATGCAACTCCTTGGCAATGACCTTTTCTCTGACAAAAAAGATATCAAGTTCCATATGTTTCGTGCGAGCATGTAGAACCGGATTGCGAGATAGAGCAATGGTACTAAGATTATCACAGTAAACAAGAGGGGTGCTGAACTGAATATGCAGCTCATGGAGAAGAGATTTTAGCCAAAGAATCTCAGCAGTAACAAGAGCCAAACTTCTATATTCTGCCTCAATACTGGAACGGGCAACAACAGCCTGCTTTTTGGACCACCAGGACACAAGATTTGCTCCAAAGAAGACACAGGCACCGGAGGTCGATCTCCTGTCATCTGGATCAGTGGCCCAATCAGCATCACAAAAAGCAGTGATGGTGAAGTGACTGCCAGGATTGCTTGGTTGCAGTAGTAAACCATGATCAATAGATCTCTTTAAATAGCGAAGAATGCGTTTAACAACTATCCAGTGCTCTTCAAGGGGTTGTGACATGAATTGAAAAACCTTATTAACAGGATAGCTGATTTCTGGGCGAGTCAAAGTTGCATACTGCAAGGCCCCAACAATGGAGCGAAAATGGAAAGGATCAGTATAGTAGTTGGAGCCATTTTTGGACAATTTGCATCCAGATGGCATGGGAGTTGAAATCCCTTTAGCTTCTGCCATATGAGCCTTGAGCAGCAAATCCTTAATGTACTTAGATTGGGAGAGGAGCAAGGCACCAGAAGCTGCTCTTTTGACTTCAATCCCCAAGAAGTAATCAAGCAGTCCAAGATCTTTGAGAGCAAACTGAGAGTTGAGTTGAGTAATGAGATGTTGAACAAGTTGAGCATCACTTCCAGTGATGATAATGCCATCTACATACACCAACATAAAAACACAGTGACCATTGTTGCGATAAATAAACAAGGAGGGATCACATTTACTTCCAACAAATCCCAGCTGAAACAAGGCACTTTTCAACTTATCAAACCAGGCCCGAGGTGCTTGTTTGAGACCATAGAGGGCTTTCTTTAACCTGCACATAAGAGATCTATCATTAGAGGAGAAACCAGGAGGTTGTTGCATGTAAACCTCCTCCTCAAGGATGCCATTAAGAAAGGCATTATTTACATCAAGCTGTCTTAGAGACCAGCCATAGGAAACAACAATAGTAAGAAGGGTACGAATTGTGATAGGTTTGACAACAGGTGAGAATGTCTCATTGAAATCAAAACCAGCTTGTTGATGAAATCCTTTAGCAACTAGTCTTGCTTTATACTTGTTGATACTCCCATCAGAATTTTCTTTAACACGAAACACCCACTTGCAGCCTATAGCTTTTCTGTTTGAGGGAAGAGGAACCAAGGACCAGGTATCATTTGCTTGAAGAGCATCATATTCAGTCTGCATTGTCGAACGCCAGCAAGGAGATGCCAAGGCCTGTTTAATTGAGCTTGGTTCAAGAGATATGAGTAGAGCATGTGGCTGTTGGTTGACAGAGGTAGAGGGTAGTTGACAGTGATAATCATGAAGATAGGAAGGAGGATGAGTGAGTCGGGTGGAGTGTCTTGATGGAACTGGTATGGGCAGTGAGGGAGCATCAGATGATACTGGAGATGAAGGAGGCTATATTTGTGGTTCAATAGGTGAGAGTGAAGAGGATGAGGAGGTTGTATCAGCAGTGTGGGCAGGACAGGATGTATGTGTAGCAGGTAAGGTGTCTAATGAAGAATTGTGTCTAGCAGGCAAGAGGGGCTGTGAAGAGGTGAAAGAAGGATTGGGAGAAACAAGAGGTATGATATTGGTTGCACATGAGGAAGGGATGGTAGGAGAGGAAGAAGTAACAGGCTTGAACCATGACTCATAGAGAAATTTGTGTTCATTGAAGACAACATCCTTAGAAATAAACAACCTACCATCCGAACTAAGACACTTATATCCCTTGTGATTTGGTGAATACCCAAGGAAAACACACTCACTGGATCTAAAATTAATTTTGTGTTGATTATATTGTCGAAGGAATGGGAAACAGGCACATCCAAATACCTTGAGGAACTTGTAATCAGGTATGATGTGAAACAGCTTGGTAAATGGTACCTCAAACTTCAATGATGCAGTAGGAAGACAATTAATAAGGTATACAGCTGATATGAAGGCATGATCCCAAAATTTTAAGGGTAGAAAAGCATGAGCAAGGAGAGAAAGACCTGTTTCAACAACATGCTTATGCTTCCTCTCAACAACACCATTTTGGTGATGTGTGTGAGGGCAGGCAATTCTGTGAGTGATGCCAGTTGGTTAAGAAACAGAGTAAATGGGCGAAATTCACCCCCCCCCAATCCGTTTGAATAGCTTTAATGGTGGTTTGAAACTGATTGGTAATCAAGACAGTGAACTGTTTGAAAATTGAGAGAGCTTCAGATTTGAGTTTGAGGGGATAGATCCATGTGAATCGACTGTGAGCATCAACAAAGGACATATAGTAAGTGTATCCCATGGAGGACTTGATTGGAGCAGGACCCCAAAGATCACTATATATGAGATCAAAAGGTTTGTTATACTTTGTTGTAGACAAAGTGGAAGGTAACCTGTGAGCCTTTCCTAAGCAACAAGCAGAACAGAAAAAGGCCTCATTTTTATTAGGAATGGAAATGTTACAAGAGAGGAGAACACTTCTAAGTGCCTCATTATGAGGATGTCCTAAACGACAATGCCATAAATTGTAAAAGTAATTGGACCCTACTGATTTGCTACTTACAGTTTCAGTATTACAACCACAATTGGATGGTTCAGCAACAGAATTCAAAGTAGACTCTACTGAATTACAAGTGGGATTATTTGAAGAAGAAGTTGAAAAACAATTTGGATGACAGACAGAAGTAGTGGAAGCAGTAAGGGGATTATGTGGCATATGCTATCTTGAAGTAAGAGGAAGTTGAACATCATTGAATTTGTACAATCCATCAGTCCCTAGTGTTCCTTCAAGTAGGAGCTCATGTGTGTCCTGAGATTTTACACAGCAAGAGAATGAGTGAAATTCGAAATACACATTGTTATCTCTTGCAAATTTGCTAACACTGACTAAATTTTTGGTAATGGAAGGTACAAGAAGCAAATTATGCAAAAATAGATTTGTATGTGGTTTGAAGGGAGATGAGAATTGAGAAGAACCAATAGCTCGAATTTTCGGACCTTGACCATTTCCAATGAAGACCTGATCTGATCCTGATAACTGAGAACTCTGGAGAAGATTGTATGGTTCAGCAGTCACATGATGTGATGCACCTGAGTCTGGATACCAGTCCAAAGAAGCTGGTTGTGATGGAGTAGGTAAGAGACCTCGTTGAAGAGTAGCAGTTTGCTGTGAAGAAGAAGCTTGTGCTGGAAGTGATGTGAGCATAATCTGTGGAGTTTGAGCAAGAATGTCCTGAGGATTAGAGGGAGGTCTTGTATAATGAAATGACCTTTGATATGAATTATTGTTGAAATACTGAGGTGCTTCGGGTGCATGATCTAAGGGAATAAAATTTTCATCAAACCGATGCCAGCAACTTTGGACATTGTGTCCAAACTTATAACAAAGCTGACACTAAAGATTGCTACGGCCTCCTCTTCCTCTACCATGATAGTTTCTGCCAAGGTACCTTCCTCTACCTCTGCTTGTTGAATTGGAGCCATTATGATATTGGTGATGATCAAATGAACTAGAAACCAGAGGAGCAGGACGAGAAGAATGTCCTGGATTTTCATTCTGATCAGATGTTGAACTCTTTTGAGCAAGATTCACTATCATAGGTTCAGATAGCAGAACTTCATTTTGTTTGGCTAACATCATCTCATATGATATAAGCTCAATTCGCAGATCATCCAGAGCATAAGGATTTTCACGTGCACGAACCGAAGTTACAAAAGCATTAAATTCAGGTGGAAGACCATCCAGAATTACCTCTGTGTGTTCATCTACTGAGACTGGATTCTTTATAGCCTTGAGCTCATCGCACAAGGTTTTGACATGCCGAAGGTATTCAACTACAGATCTGTTTCCCTTCTTGACAGTTCTAATCTCAGATTTTAGCTGACGCAGCTTTGAGTGCATCATTCCATGGAAAAGCTTATGAATTTGTTCCCATGCTTCATAAGCATGATGAACTCCTAGAATTTCATTGAGAATTTCTTCAGAAATTGTTTACAGCAACCAGGAAAGAAGCATTTGATCTTGTTTAATCCAATCAGTATAGGTTTGATTCACTTTCTCTTGCGTGCGATCAAGCTCTGATTCATACTGCATTGGTACCTTGGGATTGACAAGAAAATGATGCAGTTGATGAGACATGATGACCGGTTCCACAATTTGGCTCCAAAGAAGAAAATTCTTCTCTGTTAGTTTAACAGAAATCTGATGATTAAAGAGCAAAGGAGTCTTGTTTTCAGCCATTGAATCTCGATTTGGTGTTGATGCGGAAGACATGATGAGACTTTGGATCAGGCCCTCAGAGAGAGCTCTGATACCATCAAGAAAGTTAAAGAATAGAGAATAGGAACAAAAGAGAGAAAAGAAGAGGAAAGTGTTTCATGTATTATTATCAAAATTGTATATTGAAACAGAAGAACAATTGCCTATATATAATCACAGGGAATGAAACTCAGTGCATGCCATGTATCACTTAACTCTAACAAACGCTTAACACCTGTAACTAAACTCTAACAAACTCTTAACACCTGTAACAAACTAATCCTAACAGCATGACAACTGTTACAACAAACAGAAACTAACAGCAATTAACCTATAGTTACAAAGGCAAGGGAAGGCAAGTGTATCAGTAATGATAATAGGGACGATAGTTTCTATTTCAAATTCAAGAAAAATATCAAAATCAACAAAAATAAAGATTTATAATGAGATTATAATTTTTTTTTAGCAAGAACATATATCTAGATTTAGAAATGGAAATGAGTCAGGTGGTCTATCAAGGGCCTACAGTCCAACTTACATCAGGCCTGACTTGGCCTTGTATATTCAATAAAATATAATAGGCTCGAGCGTTAAAAAAATTTGTTTAGAAAATAGATCATAGACTTACTTTTACATATTATGGCATGCAACCTTACAGATCGATCTATATTGAATTATTTATTTTAATTAAATAAAATAAAATAATTATTCAAATAATTTTAACTAATAAAAATATTATTTTATATATTTTTTCTAATTCTTAATATGTATTGAAGACTTAATACAATTAAACATACTAATGGACATGTGTCAAACTTTTTGATTTTTAAATATGGGTAATGTCAAGCTTATAATTTAACCTATACCAGACTAATAGATCAGATATGACTCAAAATATTTTACATGGACACCAAAATCTAACTAGGCCAACCTATTTCCATAGATTCAATACCAAGTCAATTCATTCTTATAAGCGGAAAGTTGATGTGTAACTCACTAACCTAAGAGTTGTAGATTGAGGTCCAAGAAGTTTATCATTCAAAACATAAGCTCTTACTTGGGTCGACCCAGGCCTTATTTTTTAGCCTAGTAATTTTAGGATGGGCCGATTTTAGCCCACTGGGTATAAGGATGAGATCGTTGAGAAACAACGACGACGAAGCCGCTATAAGATCTCTGACTAGGGTGTGTGAGGGTGCAAACGCAGAGAGAGAAGAAGAAGAA
>JAVKPL010004679.1:0-22991 GCA_032173675.1 Gastrolobium villosum
GGACAATTGGTAGAAAGTGGGAGAGTATATAAACTCCCACCACCATCTCCTTAATTGGCCCTTGGGTCACTACATGTTTCATGTAGGGGGAGGAGATAGGTGGGCCTTGGTTCACCACCACACACGCGCGCGCGCCGCCGCCGTCCGTCCGGCCGGCTCGGCTCGGTTCGGTTCGGTTCGGTTGTGTTGTGTGTAATAAAAATAATTTTTTATTAAATTATTTTTATTTTTTGTCCAAACGTTGCTTCCCTCCAAAAATTCGAACCCAACCGCCGTTTTTTGAACCGAACCGGTTCTTCCTATTCGCGAACCGGTTAAAGGACGTGTCTACTCGCCGAACCGGTCACCGGTTGTACCTGTTCGTCGGAACGGTCACCGGTCATACCCGTTCGCCACCGTCAGACACGGCGGTTCGCCGCCGGCGACTGTTCATCGTGACCGGTCAGTGTCTATAAATAGACACTGACACATTCGAAAAATCGATCCGGTTTTCTGCACAAAACCTCTGCCGGAATTTTTGTTCTTCCGGTATTGCATACTGTTCTTCTTCCTCCGGTGTAAATTCTTCTGGCATCCTGTTGTGTTCGTTTGGGCTGTTGACTGGTAGTGCCGCCACTCTTCAGACGAAATCCGTTCTATCCTGGGAGACAAGTGTCCATCAACCTTTGGCATCAGTGAGGGGGCAAATTGTCTTAAGGAGACACGTTCTGTGGGCTCGGATTTAATTCCTCTACTGCATTCATTCTTCTGATTCTGTCTGTTTCATACATATCAAGTAAGCCTGTTCTTATTTTATTTTTATTGCACAGTGATAACTCTGATCATCTACCCCTTCTGTCAAATACATGGGTTCAAGGCAATAGTGATTTGATATCACCCTCTGTCTTTTTCAATAACAGATATCACTATCGTTTAGGGTGGCAATTCAGTTACACATAATATTATATATATATATTTTTTTTTAATTAGCTAGTTTGTTACTAACTTGCTTAGTTGGCAAGTTTGTTAGTTAGTTATTACTTATTTGTTAGTCTGTTACTATTCATAGTTTAGTTAGTTAGTTTGTTACTTGTTAAGTAAGTCTTTGTTAGCTTTTTGTTTTGCTCTATATAGTCAGATCATTGTACTGTTGATAGACTTGACTTTCACTTTTACTTCGATCAGTATGAAAAGTATCAGAAAAGCTTTCAATCTGAAATGGTATCAGAGCACCTAGGGCTCTGATATTCGACGCTTCCGTGCACGTCTCCTTTCTTCCTTTTCCATTTTTCTTCTTCTTCTTAGATCTCGTTTCTTCCTCTCGGATCTACTCCTATGGCGGATCAAATCTCTTTCCAGAACTCTGAAGAAAATCACTCAGAGGCTACACAAGCAGCTGTGAACATGAGCACAGTGCATGCATCAGAAAATTTCTCAGATCCGAATAGTGTGTTTTACATTCACCCGAACGAGAATCCATCTCTCGTTTTAGTTTCTACACTCTTGAATGGAGGTAACTATCATGGATGGGCAAGAGCGATGAAGATGGCCCTGATATCCAAGAATAAGCTTCAGTTTGTCAATGGATCCATTTCAGCACCAGATCTGATGGATCTTCGCAGGTATGCTGCTTGGGAAAGATGCAACACCATGGTTTTGTCATGGTTGCATCGATCCATTACTGATTCAATCTCTCAGTCGATTCTTTGGATGGATTGTGCTGTAGATGTGTGGAGAGATCTTAAGGAAAGATTTTCTCAGTGTGATATCTTTAGGATTTCTGATTTGCATGATGAAATATTTCGTCTGCATCAGGGAGAAAATTCAGTTTCAGATTTCTACACTCAACTCAAAATATTATGGGATGAGTTAGAATCTCTACAACCAACACCTAGTTGCAAGTGTGTTAAGCCTTGTTGTACCATCTCATCTCAGGTTAAAGGTATAAGAGACCGAGATTATTCCATTCGATTTCTCAAGGGACTTAATGAACAATTTACTCATGTAAGATCCCAAATTATGCTGATGGATCCCTTACCTTCAATAAACCGTGTTTTCTCCTTAATCACTCAACAGGAAAGACAGATGAATTTGGAGAATGTGGTGCCTAATTCCAATGATGGGAGTTCTAAGGTGTTCTTCAGTCCTATAGAACAACAAACAGGAAGGGGACGGTCTAACAATAGAGGAAGAGGACGTGCTTATGGTACTGGTCGTGGCAGATCCTCTTCTCCTCGTTTGTGTACTCACTGTGGAAGGACAAATCATACCGTGGACACATGTTTTGAGAAACATGGATATCCACCAGGATACAGAGTTAAGGCTATGCACAAGGCAAATTCGGTTGTAACTGGGAATGATGAAGAGATGAGTTCATATGATGATGTTGGTAATTCACATAATACTGCTCCTCTTCAAGAAAGTAAAGACAAATTTTCTCAAGATCAGTATAATGCTATCATGGAAATGATTCAGAAATCCATGACATTTCAGTCTATACAGCAGCAATCTCAGGTACCTTCTCATGTCAGCAATTCGGTGCAAACCAAGGAATTCAACAATGCATCCAAGGTCAATGCAGTGAATGAGCATAAACCAAGTCCATCTTCAGGTAATAATATGATACAGTGGATCCTAGACACAGGAGCCACTGATCATGTCACTCACTCCTTTGGAAATCTGATTCTGCCCAAAAAGATTGAGCCAATAGCCATATCCTTACCTAATGGAAGTCAGGTGTATTCCTATTTTTCAGGAACTGTTATAATTTCACAAACACTGATTCTGTCAAATGTTCTTTATGTTGAAAATTTTAATGTTAACCTGATTTCTGTTACCAAGTTAGCAAAAGAAACTAATTGTTGTCTCACTTTTCAGCCACTTATATGCATCATTCGACAACACCCTTCAATGGAGATGATTGGTTCAGCTGAGCTAATTGGAGGATTGTATATCCTTACTCAAGTCAATCACTCAAAGACAACACCTCTTCCAGATAGAAAACTCACCAATACTGTTTCTGCCAATCCCTGCACCATAGATTTGTGGCATCTTAGATTAGGCCATTGTTCTTCTTCTGTAATAAAGTCAATGGTGACTCAATTTCATTTCATATCCTGTATAAATCTTGACAATTCTTGTGATATTTGTCACTTTGTCAAACAAAAGAAACTGTCATTTCCTTCCAGTTTTACAGTCAGTAATAAAGCCTTTGATTTAGTCCACATTGATATTTGGGGTCCTTACTCTACTCCCTCTGTCCATGGTCATAAATATCTTCTCACCATTGTTGATGATCACACACGGTTCACATGGGGAATTATGATGAAATTAAAATCTGACGCAAGGACTCACATTAAAAATTTTGTTACTTTAGTTGAAAATCAGTTTGGTGTCACTATTAAGATATTTCGTAGTGATAATGGCCCTGAGTTTTTAATGTCAGATTTCTTTTCTCAAAAAGGGATTTTGCATCAAACCACTTGTGTTGAATCTCCACAACAAAATGGTGTTGTGGAGAGAAAGCATCAACATATATTAAACACAGCTAGGGCATTACTTTTTCAAGGAAATATTCCTAAAAATCTGTGGTGTTACTGTATTCAGCATGCTATTCATATCATCAATAGGCTTCATTCACCAATTTTACACAATAAATCCCCATGTGAATTGTTGTACAATCAACCACCTGTTTTGATTCATCTTAAGACTTTTGGTTGTCTTTCTTTTGCTTCTACCCTTCAGGTTCATCGCTCCAAATTTGATTCTAGAGCCAGAAGGTGCATATACTTGGGACATACAAATGGAACCAAAGGATCTGTTATGTATGATTTAAAATCCAAAGAGATTTTTGTCTCAAGGAATGTTGTTTTTTATGAGAGACAATTTCCTCTCTTGGACAATCACCAACATGATTCTTCCCAATCAAAATTGGGATCTACTACATTACCTATTTGTATGCCTACACTTTATGATTCACCATTACCTACTCCTTCATCTGATTCTTCTGTTTCTTCACCATTAATTGAGCACCAACAACCATGTCAATCCATTGCTGCACCACTGTCTCCTTCATCATCTGATCACAGCTTTGTTCCCAGTCAAAGCCAGCCACCTGATCTTCGGAGATCGACTAGAGTAAGGATGCAGCCAAGGCATTTGGTTGATTTTCAATGCAATTTCTCCACAGCTTCAGTTGAACACCAATCCTCTCCAGGTATGTCTTTATCCTCATCTAATACTCTTTCTTCTATTGTCTCATATGACCATTGCTCCTCTTCTTATTCTTCTTTCTGTCACAATCTGAGTTCTTTTGTGGAACCCCGTACCTACAACCAAGCTGTTCAGTCCAAAGAGTGGGTGTTAGCCATGAATGATGAACTTGATGCTCTTCACCGTAACCAGACATGGACTATTGTTGATCTTCCTAAAGGTAAGCATCCTATTGGCTGTAAATGGGTTTACAAGGTGAAACATAATCCAGATGGTACTGTAGCTCGGCACAAAGCAAGATTAGTTGCCAAGGGTTACAACCAAATGGAAGGTGTAGACTATTTTGAGACCTTTTCTCCGGTGGCTAAGCTCACCACAGTCCGGTTATTACTTTCAGTTGCAGTGGCACAGAATTGGTTCCTTGAACAGGTTGATATTAATAATGCTTTTCTTCACGGGGATTTATCAGAGGAAGTTTATATGAAAATTCCTGAAGGTGTTACATCCACTAAAGACACTCAGGTCTGCAAATTACAAAAGTCTTTATATGGCTTAAAACAAGCTAGTAGACAGTGGAATGCTAAGTTAACTTTGGAACTTTGCAACCTTGGTTTCACTCAATCTAGTGCTGATCACTCTTTGTTTACTAAGGCAGAGGGTGAGGTTTTCACATGTCTCTTGGTCTATGTTGATGATATGATTCTGGCTGGCAACAACATGGATCATATTAGCTCCATCAAACAGCATCTTGATGGTTTGTTTAGAATTAAGGATCTCGGTCCTTTGCATTTTTTCCTTGGGATGGAAATTGCTAGATCCAAATCTGGTTTGATTATGAATCAAAGGAAATATGTGCTTGAATTACTTTCTGAGGCTGGACTGGTACATGCTAAACCGGCTTCTTCTCCTATGGAAGCCTCTTTACGTTTACGGCAACATCAAGGTGAATTGTTTTCAGATCCTGTTGCATATCGACGATTAATAGGTCGGCTATTGTATTTAACTAATACAAGGCCAGACATTTCTTTTGCTGTGCAACAATTAAGTCAATTTGTGGCCACACCAATGAAGGACCATTATACAGCTGCCACTCGGATCCTTCGATATTTAAAGGCTTCTCCAGCTAAAGGTTTATTATTTCCTTCTAATAATTCTTTAGCCTTAGCAGCCTTTGCTGATGCTGATTGGGCAACTTGTCCTGATACAAGGAAGTCCACTACTGGATTCTGTGTTTTCATTGGTTCTTCCCTTATTTCTTGGAGGTCAAAGAAGCAAAGTACTGTTTCTCGTTCATCTGCAGAAGCTGAGTATCGTGCTTTGGCATCGGTCACTTGTGAGCTGCAATGGCTTACTTATTTACTTCATGATCTTCGGATTCCTGTAACACAGCCAGCAAATCTTTATTGTGATAACAGAAGTGCCATTCATTTGGCTCATAATCCTTCGTTCCATGAACGCAGCAAGCACATCGAGTTGGATTGTCATGTTACTAGAGAAAAGATCATTTCTGGTCTACTTCGGTTGCTTCCTGTCTCTACTACTCAACAACTTGCTGATGTTTTTACAAAAGCTTTGAATCCTGCCTCCTTTCATGATTTTATTTTCAAGTTGGGGCTGCATGATCTTCACCCACCAACTTGAGGGAGGGTATTATATATATATATTTTTTTTAATTAGCTAGTTTGTTACTAACTTGCTTAGTTGGCAAGTTTGTTAGTTAGTTATTACTTATTTGTTAGTCTGTTACTATTCATAGTTTAGTTAGTTAGTTTGTTACTTGTTAAGTAAGTCTTTGATGAATATTCAACACACTGAATTTCAAATCATGTTAAAAAAAATTTCACGCATACCATCCATTTATTTTGAAAATTAACATCATATGAATAACATTTTAGTATTAATTGTGTGTTGTTTATTATATAAATTAATATGACATGATAAAATGAAAATAATCTGTTTATGATATGATACAACATAAATAATAAATAATATATAAGAAAGTTAAAATGGATTAACAAATTGACACGCAACATATTAAGAATTTGACAACGGATTAATCTGAATATATAATGTCAGTGGGCAATTTAAAAATGTCACCCGTGATATCCTTCACACACATATCTATTATTTTCAACTTAATGGTTGATTATGTTGCTCTCACTTTTTTGTGAGATTCTTTGATTTCACTCTTGATGTTATGCTTGTTTTTCTATTTTTTTAATAAATATAATTTTATTAATAATTATTAGAAAGTTACACTTTTTTTTATTTTAGAATTTTGAAAAAAAAATTGAAATTTGTTTTTCACAAAAACATATTTTTTATTTTTAATAAATAATTTTATTAATAATTATTCAAAAGTTATTCTATTTTTTTCTTAAAGAAAAAAAAATTGAAGAAATTTTTTTATTATTGTTATAATTTACTTCACAAAAACATAGTTTGTTTATTATTTTTTTTACATAATGGCTGAATTTTCAGTTAGAAATATAAGTAAAGGATATTCAAACCACACATCAATTAAGCTGAGTTATAAATTCTCTTTATATATTACTCGTAACATGATTTAATGATAAAGTGTGTGTCATTTTAAAAGATAGATTAAGTAATATATTGTAATAGAATTAATCAAATAGGTAAAATAAATTTATAAATAATTTTTTGTTTGAGAGTGAAATATATAAGTTGTGTCATTTAAAATTTTTCCCTTAAAACAAACGCATTCGTGCTTTCAAATTTATATAAGAAGTTTTTAAAATTATAATGTTTAAAAACTATAATTTGATAATAAGTTCAACCAAAAGATATTCCTTTCCACAAGAGATGGAAAGTTATCTTCCTTGCATTTATTTTTGTTACAGTAGATTCATTGCTCCTTTCTGTGGTATAGTATATGATATCGAGGAAGGTTTCTACAAGCACCACACCACAATGACAAGCACAATGAAGTCTATCTCAAGTACTATTATAAGTTTGTACATCTAAATTTCACAAACTGTGACACCTTGATTTATATCTTTTCATTTTCTTCTAAAGAGGATAGATATAAACAGTAACCAGTGACCATATCTCATCATTATCATAAACTTCTATCCCAAGTCTCTAAGAGTCTGAGGATCCATTTTCAGTTTTCACTCACTATATCATCAGGAAAGACCTGCAAAAATCCTTGGCATTCAAGCACATTTGTGAGAGAAAGAACAAAAGCATTTTCTATTAAAGTTCCAACTCAAGAAAAAAGTAATTGAATTGTGTGTTACCTGGCCACATCTTTCTTCACTGAAGCTAGCAGTTCTGACCTTCAACTCCCCTCTACTAGTAGTTAACTCATCCAATATTTCAGCATCTCTCATTTCCCTTGGTGATGATTCCACAGAGAGATCAAAAGAAAGTTTTGGAGTTGTACCAGCAATTTCCTCATATTCAGCTCCATCTAGTTCACTTAGATGGTGAGGACTGAACAGCTTGGATAGGATATACTGCCTCACCAGGATCAAAACAAAGAAAAGCAAAGGGAACATGATTCCAGCTATTGGAATCCATGTAACTCCAAAACAAACCAGGAAATATACAAATTGGAAGAGTGTGAAGAAAACTATGTATCTGATTGGTACTGACTCCACAAAAGAAGCATGATCCCCCTCCAAAGTCCTGCCAAAATAGATTGACATTATTTGAAAGAATTCAATGATATCATTGACAATAAAACTGATAAAATTATAGTAACTTGCACTTACTTGTACCACCTACTAGGTGTTACAAAGAGAAGTAGTATCCTTTCCCAGAATTGGTTTCCAGGAAGACTATCCATGGCCATGTAGGCAAAATATCCCCACATAACCGAAGTGGGAATCTTTTTTATGATAGGCATAGCAAAGACTGATGCTCCTACAAAGAGTGATTGTAAAAGATTGCTAACTCTTTGCTCCTTTACTCTAACAGGAAGATATGCATCAATATGTTTTTCAGGGTCAAAGGTATCCTTCTCGTTGTCTCCTTTATCTTCACCTTTTAGGACAACCTCTTTCAAGTTCTCTAGTTCTTTTTCAACACAAGTCTGCAATTTATTCATATTGAAGGATCAATTTTCACTATTTTCTTTTTTAACTAATTGACTTTATTTGAAAATAATAGGATCAAATGCCAGTTTCTACACAACTAGAAAGACATACAACTGGGCTTCTATCCATTTCTACAAACACTGCTTCCATCTTCCCATAGATTTCAGAGTTGCTAGCTTTCTTACTAATGCTTTCCTTGGCACTTTTAACCATCTTTCTTCGGATCATCTGCAACTCAAAATTTACCTTACCAAAAAACATTCCTCTTAATCATGTTACTGACAACAAAATCTAATAGTCATTCACCTACCAGATTCTTGAGAACTGCAAGGCTCTTGGTGTGCATGGGGGATTGAGGCAGAACACCATTTGATGGGGGTAACCCAATTAATCCACAAAGCAAAGTCTGAAATGTTTTACACAAAGCAAAGCATTATTTCTGATCGGATTAGTTAAAAGATTCATAATTAAACAAACTATTTTTTTACAAAGAGATATATATATATACCATGAATCCTAGCAACAACACATCATAATGATATGCTGAAGGTTTCTTGAGATTGAATTCCTTCTGTTGTGCCATCTGGGAAGCAACACTATGGTCAAAGAAGTAAAGCCCTGCTACCATCAAGGCAGGAATAAAAGCAGCAAATATATATGCTGGAGAAACCTTCCCCATGTCCTGCATCAAATGTTAAGTCAGTATTTTCCAAAACTACAGAAGCAAGAGCATGTATGACTTAGTTCAATATGAATTACATGGATTACTGTCCAATGATGTAATGATGCAGATTCCCATGCCAGAGGAGCAACTAGTCTTCTTGGAATTCCGGAAGGTACTTTACTTGGCACTGTGAATGACAGAGCTGTCCACACTACAACCATCAAAGGAACCCCATAATCTGCTATAAAACTTCTCAACCACCCTGTTCAATATACAAGACTATATGTCATATTCCTCATAACAACTATAGTAACAATGGCTCAACCCAAATCTCTTGAAATCAACTTAACAAACCTGTCCCATATAACCAGGACCTGGCTCTTCTGCTTTTCAATGCAGTATAGAGAAGGCCAAATGTGAATATAATACCCAACAACCCATTTGCATAGCGCCAATGAAATTGGTACTGGTTTGATGTGGGGTCTTCATTTTTAGGGACATTAAACTCATTCACCATTCCCTGCATTTCCAAAAACTTGTATCATTGTCCTTTTTTCCATGTCTAATGCCAAATCATCTTTTATTTGATCCATGATTTGAGATTTCAAAAAACTGACCTTGATGGCCTCCTGAATGAACAAGACTGTAATCAACATGCCAAAAAGCTCACCAGCAATCCTTGTAAATCTATTGATAATACTGCCAGCATTGAATATTGCTAGAAGAAACAACAAGAGAGCAGTCCAGACACAAACCCTGAGATGTTAACAATATCAATTAGACTATGGTTTGTATTGTTAGTGCTAATTATAACATGAACAAGTACTATGTAGAAAATGTTTTTTTTTTTTTTTACCATCCTGCCCAAGCCAAAAAGAGTTCACCTCCCAAACCAGCCCTATCTTTAGCAAAGTTGTACAAATAAGTATACATAATGATAGTGGGTTCTGCAACTCCTACAATAAGGAGTGGCTGGCCACCAAAAATTGAGTGTATGATTCCACAAATGGCCGTAGAAGAAAGTGTTTCTACAGTGCTCAACCTTCCATCTACGCACAAAACAAAACAAAAATCACTTCAGCCTAATAGGCAATAT
The DNA here is from genome assembly GCA_032173675.1 of Gastrolobium villosum. Classification (NCBI taxonomy): domain Eukaryota; kingdom Viridiplantae; phylum Streptophyta; class Magnoliopsida; order Fabales; family Fabaceae; genus Gastrolobium; species Gastrolobium villosum. The sequence goes on from JAVKPL010004679.1 coordinate 10,013, forward strand.
AGCAAAATAAACTAGGAAAAAAAAAGAAGTATACTTTTAAAGAATACAAGTTTATGTTAGGTGATTTACACAAACTCTGACCGATAAGATTTTGTGTAAATCTGAGAAGTTACTTTTTTTCTTTCTCCCCAGTCATATCACTTATTGGTTAGACTTTATGTAAGTTTTAGTACACAAATATACAAACATCCACTGAACCCAATAAACTATCACTATTCTGTGCTTTGTCTACAGTACTAGTAGTTTAGTGTAAAGAAAGAAGATGATGAAGAACCTGTGTCTCTATTCAGCTGCTCCCCGAAGGCAATAACAGGTAGAGCAGAAGCAAAGAAAATATAAGTAGTTGGGGCCAATATCCTATCATTTTTGAAACAATAACCATTGCTATAGATCGTTACACACACATAGTTTTCAATCATGTGACTTGATATTCAGAATTTTGTTGAAATAAGAAACTTACCCGATTCCTGAACGAAAAGCACAAGTCCAATCTTCTTTATAACACTCTGCTCTTCCTCGAATATCGTTAATAACTCCCTTGAAAGGTGCTTTTAAGCTCTCCATTATTTCACCGCAAGATCAGAAACTAACATGAAAAACACTTTTTTCATATAAGATAACGCATATCAACTAATATCAACTATATAAAATGTAAGGAAGAGAGTAAACAATAATTAATATCATTGGAACAAACATATATAGCAGATCAAATAAGTTGTTTAGAACATCATAAAGGAAACAATATGGTTTCAGTTTTACGCATTCAAAGGAAAAATAAAACATAAGAAATCCAATTTTGTTCAACATTATATTTTCTTAAAAAAAGATAACGTTAACTCTGACAATTACAAAAGTTATCTGAAACTCGTTTTATAACGTACATGCAATGGAGAGTAGACCCCCGAAAACCAACTAGTTCACTACCATTACCCCTTCTTCACCATATTTGAGCAATGGTTAATAATGCAGATTTTATCCAACAATGACATGAAGAAAATAAATAAAAGAACAATATATATATTTTGAAGAAGACACTTGTAATACGTAACACTAATACCTCAGTTGCTATAGCCAAGAATATAGCCGGAGTTTTGGCCGGAACTCTGAGCAGTTAGGGGGTGGGGTCATGTATTTAATGTGTTTTTCAACAAGTGTTTCTTTTCTGTGCGCTTCTAATTGCATAGCAATGAGTGCCAAATATACATTAATTAGGGTTTGGTTTTTGTTAAAATTGTGTTATTATAACTGATATATATATATATATATATATATATATATATATATATATGGGATTAATCTCCGGCTCACATAAAAAATCATAACCGTACAAATGGATCAATGGTGAAAATTAATTAGAGAAAAAAAAAAATTATATTTATTTCTGGGATAAGGTGAATCAATAAATATAAGAAAATAAAAAATAATCAAAACGACGTAGTTTTGGGGTGACTCCCCATATTTAATATTTTATATTTAAGCATTTGACAAATATTTTTCCATATATATATATATAGGATTTATCATCTATCATTTAACATGACCACAAAAACTTCCCTACACACACAACATTTTATATATATATATATATATATATATATGTATATGGCACGCAAAACGGATCTCATATAACATAACACAATCACTCGTTTTAGTGACACTTCGATTTCTTATAAAATTATATATATATATATATATATATATATATATATATATATATATATATATATATATATATATATATATATATATGGGAAAAATGTTTATTCTATTAAATGACACAACTTATATCCTTTCACTCTCACAAGGAGGTGAGACCCACACATTTATTTATTTTTGTCAACTCTCTCTCCTCTTTTATCTATCTCTTTCTCTCTCTTAAAATGACACAACCTTACATCCTTTAAAATGACACACATTTTACCCTATATGTATTTGTATATATATGGGTTCGTTTTTTCTGCAGTAACATAAGTCATACGCAGTAAGCCCAATACGACGTTATTTTGAGCGGAAATCATGATATTTTTGTAATTTTAATTTATTTCAGGGTTACAATATTTTTTATATTTATATTTTTTAAGATTTCAATACCAAAACGACGTTGTTTTGGGAATAAATGCAGATAACTTACCTGCAATACTGCTGCAGAAATATTTTTCCTTAAAAGTATTGCAATAACCACATATCAAAATGGTTTTTTTGCCGGCAATTTGGATACAAAATGATAGACAAACTTGTTTGCTACCATACTCATTTATGGAGCTAAATTTGGAACCTCTCTCAATCAAACATGGGCACCTCATAATCCCCCTTCACATTTGACTATCATTCTCCGCAAAAACCTTTAACCAAACACAACCTAAGTGTCGAAGAGATGATGTGACAGACAGTACTTGTATGAAAATTTCACATGAAAACAAGTGGCTGAGTGTTTCACTTGAATGAGATTGTAAGAGGCCACTTTAACAAGAAACTCGTGAGAGATAGATAATTCTAATTTTCTAAGTCTATGGTTTCGGGGAAGCCATCAAATTGATGAACCGAGAAATTTAAGTGTGTTGTTGGCTGTGAAATGCTAGAACTTGGTAATGAGAAACTATTATTTGGCTTCACTCTGTTGTAAGTGAGTTTTTATATTATTTTTTTCTTGCATGTGACATATGGTAACAATAATAATAAACAATCGATTTTAATAGTATTAATATTTTATGTTGTGATTATCATTGGAAACGTTTTTAATGGTTTCAAATTGTTGGCAGATTGTACTTAAACAAATATACCTAATCTAATATTTAAACCAACAAATTATAAACTACATTCTGGTCGGCGGGTACTTAGGTCAATTTAAATGGCATAAAATAATTAAGTGAAAATCTCCATATTAGTAAGGTCGTCTAGACTAGAGTGTAATGAAAAATATAAAAAATTAACCATTACGTTTCCAAGAGATTTTGGTTTAGTTTGCAAAGTTAGTCGACATAACAAAAGACGCCCAATCATTTGTTTCTTTGCTTTTTGGATATCTTTTTGGATATCTTTTTTGGTACTAAAGACGCCCAATTATGAGAATTGGGATAAGCTCATGAAAAACGCACTCAAGGCCAAAAACAAACTGGGGATCATTAGCAAGGATTGTAACAGCCATCAAGTCATAATTGTTAACTGTTACATATTAATAGGCTGTTTGTAACAGCCATCAAGTTATAATTGGTAGGTGTTACATATTAATAGGTTATTTGTAACAGTGATCAAGTAGTGTTATACTTGGAGCATTTGCAACTGAGTAACGCTCCTTTAAGTCATCCCAAAGGTCCTTGACATTGTCAAAACACTTGATGAATGGCTAGAGCGTAGGATCAATAGTGTTGTCTATCCAACCATTAATCATTGAATTACACATCTCCCATGCATTCCACTCTTCAGTGTCATTATTTTCTGGCGTCTTCACAGATCCTGTAATCAACCCCAGTTTTTTTTTTGACCTTGAGTGCGTTTTTCATGAGCTTATCCCAATTCTCATAATTGGCTTCACCTTTTAGCATCACTATTGTCAACAAAATCCCGGGATTATCAGACCCTCCCAGATAGAAAGGAGAGCTAGGATCCGAGATTATTTTTGTTTTTCTACTTCCCTCCTTAGCCATTCTCAACTAACCAAGCTTTCGCACTTGACGTAAGGCAACTCACTCAGAGTTTCAATTTTGCGGAAGTGTTTAAGAGATCGTGCTCTGATACCATAATAATTAGGTATCGAACTACCTTTATTGAATAAATTGAATTGTCTTTATAGGCATTACAAGAATACTGTTATTCATTTGAATTCAAACTTATCTACAACTATGCATTTTATCTATACAAATAATATATTCTGTAACAGCAAACAATTACTACTTGATGACTGTTACAAACATCTATTAATATGTAACAGCTAACAATTACAACTTAATGGCTGATGTGCCTCTGGCAAGTTATGTTTTCCAAGCCAAAAACAATAGGAATTTAATTATAAAAGAGCATGTTTTGTTTATTAATTGCTTTTATTATTTGTTTTTTTTTGTTTTTTTTATTTCTCATTTTTTATATGATTTTTATAGGTTAAAGTGTGAAAGAGATTCAAAGATTTGAAAAACAAGGAAGGGAAGACCGCGCGAGAGACCAAACAAAGTGCCAGAGTGTCGCGCCACTATTGAATTGAGATTCGAATTCAAAACTTGAATTCAGAATTCGAATTCAAAATTTGAATTCAAAATTTGAATTCAAATAAGTTTTAATTTAATTCTTCCGTTACGTAATAATTTGTAATTTAATTCTTCCGTTATACGTTTCACCAGAGGGGCATTTTCGGGAAAGAAGTACCGGGCTGTGCGAGTATTTTTGGAAGAGGGAAAAAGAGTCTTATAAATAAAACTCTTCACAAAACCCGAAGGTGGAACTCAGAAATTGGGAGGCAGATCTGGACACTTTGAGAGGAACAGCACACGGATCAGCATTTAAAGCTCATCATGTCAAATTCCAAATTATCCTTGATCAACGCTGCACCATTTAAATCACATTTCAAACTATCCTCAATTAACGCTTAAGCAATTAAAGGAAGAATCTGCAATCAAAGCGCTGAATCAAAGCACGGCTGGCACTACAACAAATAAGGATAGGATGCTTTGTCAGCATTACATCAAAATGAAGTGTCATCCTCATCTATTCACGCAGCATTACATGGACCAGGCCCAGAAACTCAAGTATAAAAAGGGTGGTCCTCCACCATTCCAAGACATTCCATTCCATTCAGATCTAATCCATTCCATTCGAAGAGAGACAACCGTCGTGCGCAGAGAGTCATGTAGATCTCGATTCATCTCTTCTTCTTCTTCTTCCACTCTCTTTTATTTTAGTTGATGTTGAATTTTAGATGGTGATCATGATGTTGATTGGCTAGATCTTTTTATTGTAGTCAGGGTTCACGATCCATATGAGAACCCTTGACACGAAGGATTGATTTGTAGTTTTTAATTTATATAATTATCTTTATCTTTACTCTGTGCGAATTTTATATTTCCTTTGTTAGAGTTGATCAATCTGATAGTTGGGGATATTCTGAGGATCAAAACCCTAGATAGGAATATTGGGGTTTTGATCTCGCAAGGGAGTAAGATAACAATCTGTATGCGTGCTAGGAATAGACGTGTATACGATTTCAGATGCTTAAATTATCGCGCTCATTACTTGATCCCATGAGAAACATTGCAAGGAATTGGGGTTTCTCATGGGATTAAAGGGTTAACCCTGCAAGGAATTGAGGGTTAACTATTGAATCTTTTAGATGATAATTTATCTGAGTAATTATATAAATAATTATTGTAAATCAATCCGGAGTAAAAAATGGGGATCATTTGGTGAATGAACCCTGGCTGCAATGTTTTTTTAATATTTACAAAAATCAATCTTTGTTCTTTGTTTTATTCTTCAATATAAAAATACAAAAACAAGTCCTTTTATTTTCAGATTACAATTGTAATCAAATTGCCAATATTTGTCAAAACCCTTTTTGAAATCGTTCATTCTTTAAGAGAAAATTTATTTGATATTCGATCTCAATCCCTGTGGAGACGAACTTTACTTATCATTTTATTACTTGTGCGATCGGTATACTTGCCGGGAAGCATAATGGCGGTTACAAACAGCCTATTAATATGTAGCAGCTAACAATCATGACTTGATGGCTGTTACAATCATTGCTAACGGCTTAATGAATGTTACAATCTTTGCTAACACTTTTTGTCAAATTTCTTACCTTTTTCTTTCTATGTGTATAGTTATATAATGGAACCATTACTCATTGTGGTTGAATAGCTTTTTCTTTTTCAATTTCAAGTGCAAAATTCCCCTTCTCTACGAAGATCAAAAGAGTCGAAGAAAGCATACAAAGATCAGCACAATGACATGGCTTGTACGAGTCTGGGCTTCATGTTTCAAGGCTTGCGTGTTGCCTATAGGTAAACATTAACAAATGAGAATGCTTTTTTCTGTTTTATTTTTTTTCTTGATTAATATTTAGTATCTTAACATTATAAGATCAACGGAAAAAAAGTACAAACATTCACTTCTAATATTCAATCTCACACCATATTCTCACATGATTTTCTTGAATTCTCTGCAGATGATCAAGAAGAACTGAGTTTATCCCATCGTGTGCCAGTGAGAAACAAATCATTCACCAATAAAAAGAAGAAGAGCTTATGTAATAATAGCTATATGTCAAAGCCATTGAAAAAATTCAACAAGAGACAGCTAAACAATCAAAATCAAATGGCGAAGAATAAAGATGAGGTTACTGTTCGAAACAGATATGTTGATCCAAATTTGTCTATCTCACCCGATGAAGGTGACATAGTTTTCTGTTTTAGAGAGGATGATACATTTGATGTAGTGAAAGATAATAAAGATGAGGTTCATGCACCGATGAAGGTGCATACATTTGAGTACTACTATAACTGTTTTGTTGTGTTTTGTTATTGTTGTTGTTGTTGTTGTTAATGTCCATGTTTAATTTCCTTACAGGACGAGGAAGAAGAAATGGTAGACAATGGTACACACCAACATAGAGACAACATTCGAAGGGAATGCCATATTGTGGAAATTGAAGAATGTGAGATTGTATCTGCTGAAGAATCATTCAACAAGAGCTTATGTAATAATAGCTATATGTCAAAGCCATTGAAAAAATTCAACAAGAGACAGCTAAACAATCAAAATCAAATGGCGAAGAATAAAGATGAGGTTACTGTTCGAAACAGATATGCTGATCCAAATTTGTCTATCTCACCCGATGAAGGTGACATAGTTTTCTGTTTTGGAGAGGATGATACATTTGATGTAGTGAAAGATAATAAAGATGAGGTTCATACACCGATGAAGGTGCATACATTTGAGTACTACTACAACTATTTTGTTGTTGTTGTTGTTATTGTTATTGTTGTTGTTAATGTCCATGTTTAATTTCCTTACAGGACGAGGAAGAAGAAATGGTAGACAATGGTACACAGCAACATATAGACAACATCCGAAGGGAATGCCATATTGTGGAAATTGAAGAATGTGAGATTGTATCTGCTGAAGAATCAAGGGACTCTGACCAATCGAAAGACATTAGTAGTGCAGACTCTTTTTCATTCCCTGTGTAGGTTAATTTTATTAGTGTTTAATTTTTATTGGATTTTTTTTGTTAAAGCATGCATGTGTAATGGTGAATGTGGAATCATAGAACTTGTTTAACGTTATGAAGGACTCTCTGGTTTTCTTGAAAAACACAGGTTAGGTTGGGAAGGGTATCGAAGCCCTGAACGAATGCCAAAGTCAGAAGGTTTGCATCTAAGGAAGCAGAGGGCCCTACGTGCGGGATTTCAGTGTTGTAGATTCTGATGGCTGGCTGCACATTCTTTTATTTATTAGTTTTTGTCTCCAATATTAAATTCTTATGTCCAGAGATTACCAATTCTTTTGTTTTTCAGTTTTTTTTATTTTTTGGTAGATTGCTTTTCAGTTTTAATATGAAGGAACAAAGTTCCACACCAGATTACAAAAAAAAAAAAAAAACAAGTTCCACAACCACCTCGCAAATGTATGCATTTTATTTTAATGGACTTGTTTTCAAATAAAACTTCTCCAAATTTGAATGGATTGGTTTTATTTTATTCAAATTAACTGTTTTTATCTTGATTAATTGACAAAGTTTCATTTGTAAAATTTTCCTTTATGGGAGTGTATTGGAATGATATTTTAAAGAATTTTAATGGATTGTTCATGGATAAAAAAATCTATTGATATTTAATTAGGATTTTAAAGGATGGAAAATAAATCATGTGGTATTCAATTAGGATTTTAAAAAATTATATTAGAGTCCGTCCAAATCAAGTGGGTATTCATTAGAATGCCTCTCTCACAATCTCACCTTATCCCCTAGGTTTATTGAGATTTCTCTACTGCAGTGTCTTTTTTTTTTTTTGGTAAAAACTCTACTGCAGTGTCTTATTCTTTCTTTAGCGGGTCTACCTTCTTGAAATCGGGTTCTGCCATGAGAGCTTTGTCAATGCTCAAAAACAACAGATTTTTAAACGATTTTAATCACAACAACAACCTAGCAACAACAACCCAACAAATTCTAATATAATCTATCTCAAAAGTAGCAGATTTTTTAGAGCTTTTTGGAAAGTTTAAAACACAATTTTTCAAGCTATGGGTCGTAATTTTTTTTGGCACAAAAATGTATGATTTCTGTATTAAAAATAACATAAAACAATGGAAAAATAATAAGGGAACAAAAACCCCCCAACCAATTTTCATTTTATATCAATAAAACAAGATCGATTTAAAGAAAAATTGAAATTTTCATAATATGAACCCTATATTTCGTAACAATATATTCCTGAACAAAATTCCTTCACTATAGGAACGACTTCAAACAATTTTTGTGTCAATAGACTACGAAAAACTTGTTTTTCAAAATTAATTGAAAATAATTCGAATTTTTTTCTAAACTTTTGTGTAATAAAACCCAGAAATTTATATTCGTAATTTTCTTAAAATAGTTAATGAAAATATGCATATAATATATAGTTAGAAAACCCTCATCACGTAGAACAAAAAACTCTAAGGTTTCCACGATCAATTACAAAAAAATTCAAACAAAATTTTATCATGAATTTTAGGTTCTATATGCAAATTTCTAATTATTTTAATGAATAAAAAGATTATAGGTCTTTTAATCATATATACATAGTGTATAAAATAAAGAAGATAATTTTCAACCCATTGGTCAAACCCAAGAGCAGTAACGAGAAAATGCTAATACGTGGAGGGCTAATATAGATATGTAAAGAGTTGCTCCTTAGTAAGAGTTTCAATTTTGCGGAAGTGTTTAAGAGATCGTGCTCTGATACCATAATAATTAGGTATCGAACTACCTTTATTGAATAAATTGAATTGTCTTTATAGGCATTACAATAATACTGTTATTCATTTGAATTCAAACTTATCTACAACTATGCATTTTATCTATACAAATAATATATTCTGTAACAGCAAACAATTACTACTTGATGACTGTTACAAACATCTATTAATATGTAACAGCTAACAATTACAACTTAATGGCTGATGTGCCTCTGGCAAGTTATGTTTTCCAAGCCAAAAACAATAGGAATTTAATTATAAAAGAGCATGTTTTGTTTATTAATTGCTTTTATTATTTTTTTTTTGTTTTTCTTATTTCTCATTTTTTATATGATTTTTATAGGTTAAAGTGTGAAAGAGATTCAAAGATTTGAAAAACAAGGAAGGGAAGACCGCGCGAGAGACCAAACAAAGTGCCAGAGTGTCGCGCCACTATTGAATTGAGATTCGAATTCAAAATTTGAATTCAGAATTCGAATTCAAAATTTGAATTCAAATAAGTTTTAATTTAATTCTTCCGTTACGTAATAATTTGTAATTTAATTCTTCCGTTATACGTTTCACCAGAGGGGCATTTTCGGGAAAGAAGTACCGGGCTGTGCGAGTATTTTTGGAAGAGGGAAAAAGAGTCTTATAAATAAAACTCTTCACAAAACCCGAAGGTGGAACTCAGAAATTGGGAGGCAGATCTGGACACTTTGAGAGGAACAACACACGGATCAGCATTTAAAGCTCATCATGTCAAATTCCAAATTATCCTTGATCAACGCTGCACCATTTAAATCACATTTCAAACTATCCTCAATTAACGCTTAAGCAATTAAAGGAAGAATCTGCAATCAAAGCGCTGAATCAAAGCACGGCTGGCACTACAACAAATAAGGATAGGATGCTTTGTCAGCATTACATCAAAATGAAGTGTCATCCTCATCTATTCACGCAGCATTACATGGACCAGGCCCAGAAACTCAAGTATAAAAAGGGTGGTCCTCCACCATTCCAAGACATTCCATTCCATTCAGATCTAATCCATTCCATTCGAAGAGAGACAACCGTCGTGCGCAGAGAGTCATGTAGATCTCGATTCATCTCTTCTTCTTCTTCTTCCACTCTCTTTTATTTTAGTTGATGTTGAATTTTAGATGGCGATCATGATGTTGATTGGCTAGATCTTTTTATTGTAGTCAGGGTTCACGATCCATATGTGAACCCTTGACACGAAGGATTGATTTGTAGTTTTTAATTTATATAATTATCTTTATCTTTACTCTGTGCGAATTTTATATTCCCTTTGTTAGAGTTGATCAATCTGATAGTTGGGGATATTCTGAGGATCAAAACCCTAGATAGGAATATTGGGGTTTTGATCTCGCAAGGGAGTAAGATAACAATCTGTATGCGTGCTAGGAATAGACGTGTATACGATTTCAGATGTTTAAATTATCGCGCTCATTACTTGATCCCATGAGAAACATTGCAAGGAATTGGGGTTTCTCATGGGATTAAAGGGTTAACCCTGCAAGGAATTGAGGGTTAACTATTGAATCTTTTAGATGATAATTTATCTGAGTAATTATATAAATAATTATTGTAAATCAATCCGGAGTAAAAAATGGGGATCATTTGGTGAATGAACCCTGGCTGCAATGTTTTTTTAATATTTACAAAAATCAATCTTTGTTCTTTGTTTTATTCTTCAATATAAAAATACAAAAACAAGTCCTTTTATTTTCAGATTACAATTGTAATCAAATTGCCAATATTTGTCAAAACCCTTTTTGAAATCGTTCATTCTTTAAGAGAAAATTTATTTGATATTCGATCTCAATCCCTGTGGAGACGAACTTTACTTATCATTTTATTACTTGTGCGATCGGTATACTTGCCGGGAAGCATAATGGCGGTTACAAACAGCCTATTAATATGTAGCAGCTAACAATCATGACTTGATGGCTGTTACAATCATTGCTAACGGCTTAATGAATGTTACAATCTTTGCTAACACTTTTTGTCAAATTTCTTACCTTTTTCTTTCTATGTGTATAGTTATATAATGGAACCATTACTCATTGTGGTTGAATAGCTTTTTCTTTTTCAATTTCAAGTGCAAAATTCCCCTTCTCTACGAAGATCAAAAGAGTCGAAGAAAGCATACAAAGATCAGCACAATGACATGGCTTGTACGAGTCTGGGCTTCATGTTTCAAGGCTTGCGTGTTGCCTATAGGTAAACATTAACAAATGAGAATGCTTTTTTCTGTTTTATTTTTTTTCTTGATTAATATTTAGTATCTTAACATTATAAGATCAACGGAAAAAAAGTACAAACATTCACTTCTAATATTCAATCTCACACCATATTCTCACATGATTTTCTTGAATTCTCTGCAGATGATCAAGAAGAACTGAGTTTATCCCATCGTGTGCCAGTGAGAAACAAATCATTCACCAATAAAAAGAAGAAGAGCTTATGTAATAATAGCTATATGTCAAAGCCATTGAAAAAATTCAACAAGAGACAGCTAAACAATCAAAATCAAATGGCGAAGAATAAAGATGAGGTTACTGTTCGAAACAGATATGTTGATCCAAATTTGTCTATCTCACCCGATGAAGGTGACATAGTTTTCTGTTTTAGAGAGGATGATACATTTGATGTAGTGAAAGATAATAAAGATGAGGTTCATGCACCGATGAAGGTGCATACATTTGAGTACTACTATAACTGTTTTGTTGTGTTTTGTTGTTGTTGTTGTTGTTGTTGTTGTTAATGTCCATGTTTAATTTCCTTACAGGACGAGGAAGAAGAAATGGTAGACAATGGTACACACCAACATAGAGACAACATTCGAAGGGAATGCCATATTGTGGAAATTGAAGAATGTGAGATTGTATCTGCTGAAGAATCATTCAACAAGAGCTTATGTAATAATAGCTATATGTCAAAGCCATTGAAAAAATTCAACAAGAGACAGCTAAACAATCAAAATCAAATGGCGAAGAATAAAGATGAGGTTACTGTTCGAAACAGATATGCTGATCCAAATTTGTCTATCTCACCCGATGAAGGTGACATAGTTTTCTGTTTTGGAGAGGATGATACATTTGATGTAGTGAAAGATAATAAAGATGAGGTTCATACACCGATGAAGGTGCATACATTTGAGTACTACTACAACTATTTTGTTGTTGTTGTTGTTATTGTTATTGTTGTTGTTAATGTCCATGTTTAATTTCCTTACAGGACGAGGAAGAAGAAATGGTAGACAATGGTACACAGCAACATATAGACAACATCCGAAGGGAATGCCATATTGTGGAAATTGAAGAATGTGAGATTGTATCTGCTGAAGAATCAAGGGACTCTGACCAATCGAAAGACATTAGTAGTGCAGACTCTTTTTCATTCCCTGTGTAGGTTAATTTTATTAGTGTTTAATTTTTATTGGATTTTTTTTGTTAAAGCATGCATGTGTAATGGTGAATGTGGAATCATAGAACTTGTTTAACGTTATGAAGGACTCTCTGGTTTTCTTGAAAAACACAGGTTAGGTTGGGAAGGGTATCGAAGCCCTGAACGAATGCCAAAGTCAGAAGGTTTGCATCTAAGGAAGCAGAGGGCCCTACGTGCGGGATTTCAGTGTTGTAGATTCTGATGGCTGGCTGCACATTCTTTTATTTATTAGTTTTTGTCTCCAATATTAAATTCTTATGTCCAGAGATTACCAATTCTTTTGTTTTTCAGTTTTTTTTATTTTTTGGTAGATTGCTTTTCAGTTTTAATATGAAGGAACAAAGTTCCACACCAGATTACAAAAAAAAAAAAAAAAGTTCCACAACCACCTCGCAAATGTATGCATTTTATTTTAATGGACTTGTTTTCAAATAAAACTTCTCCAAATTTGAATGGATTGGTTTTATTTTATTCAAATTAACTGTTTTTATCTTGATTAATCGACAAAGTTTCATTTGTAAAATTTTCCTTTATGGGAGTGTATTGGAATGATATTTTAAAGAATTTTAATGGATTGTTC
>JAVKPL010004680.1:0-22849 GCA_032173675.1 Gastrolobium villosum
TATTACAAAATAATTTTTAAACTATATAAAAAATAATGTTACAAATAAAAAATTATACTAATTAATTGTGCATTGGACGTATAAAAATGATAGTTAATCATAAAAGATTCTACATGCACGTATTGACAACCAGTATGCTAGTAGTAGTATAGCACTGGATGAAGTGTGCATACGGTATTAACAGGTAACAATTTAAACGAGTGATATATACAAAAAAATTAATTTAAACGAGGAATTTAACGTTGCTGACTGATTCCACTACACTAAAAGAGATTAAAAAGTAAAATTTTGGTATGCTCCCAATCAGGACGATATTGACCCAGATAAACCATGACGGGAACCTTAAAAAGATTAAAGAATAAAAGCTAAATGATCTAACAATAATCACATCATATATTATTATTTATTAAATTAATGTCCTAATTATTCCTTTCAATCCCCTGGAGTTACAATGACAACTGACTTGGCTACAAGGGGAGGGGGAGGGAATCTTTCCAGAAAGAGAGCTTTGATAAGACGAAATGAATTCTAATAACAATTCATAGTGACTCATTGAGCCGTAAAGGGTTGCATTGAATGTAGGGGAGTAAGTGAAAATGAAAGAGTATTGGTTCGATACCCATATGTCATTTTTTATAGGGGTTTACATATATTCATTCTGACTCATCCCGTACTTCGGATCAATATTTTAGCTGGCTCAAAAAATTGAAACTTACAAAAATATTGGAGTGAGTCAACTTGTCTCGAAGAATTAATTAGGGTTGGTTTAACTCAAAAAAAAAAGTATTTATCAATTTTATATATCTTCAATAACTCCGATTTCTTTACTGCCTTTACATTCTGATCGAGAGTATCTAGAAATTGTTGATACTTGATCCCTACCAAACAATAAAATTGTTAATACACTACACTTAACTTTCACCAATTAATATCTGTTCACTCAATAAATAAAGAGGATAGATATCACACTTTCTCTTTCAAGTCTATTAGTTTAATATTGCACTTGGGCTCAGGTAGCACGTTAATTTTTACTGAGATTTTCATAAACTTACCTTAAAATAGAAGACTTTCCACATCCACAAACTTTTTTCCTACAAATAAATAAATTGCACTCTGCCTTTTGATCCTTTGATCCATCTATTAAAACGACACTCTACGTTACTCTATAGTTTTCAATGATGGACGACAAAAAATTAATTATTTAAAATGGTGGCTACCATAACTCACAAAGAAACACAATGCTAATATTCTACTATATTTTAGGATAATAACGTCAGATAAAAAAAATCAACATTTCTAGCTGCGCGTCGCCCATTGGTGAAAGTTAATCTGATGAATTTGAATTGCTGTAAGTAATTTTCTAGTTGGTGAAGACCCAGATTCCTAATCGGCAAAGAAAATTTACAAAATGACAAATAATACTTACATACATGAATTAGAAATATGTTGATGCTTTTATATAAACATTTGGTATGTCTCCATCTCGTGTTGTATGGGTGTCTATAATTCATAAATTATACTTTTTTTAACCAATCAAAAGGAAAGGATAAGTTGTTATCAAAAAAAGAAAGGATAAGTACATTAGAGTAGAAAGAAAAAAGAGAACATTTTATAGGGTTTATCATCTATCATTTAACATGACCACAAGAAATTTCCTACACACACAACAATATTTTGTGGAGCCCGCAGCAAAAAAAAATAAAAAATTCGGCACGCAAAACGAATCTCTATAACATAACAGAATCATTTTTGCTATGAGATAACTCTTACAAAACCCTATTTTATAACTCAAACCACAAATTTTATGCTTTAATTTGTGCACATTTTTCTAGAAATCAAATTGTTTGTACTTGAGCATTTTCCCGTATCCTTGCCTATATAAATGGGGGATTTGGCTTCTCTGGCTCAGCAAACCTCACTTCAAAGATTCTCTCCCAAGCTAACTAGTTAATTATTTGCGTGGAGTGTGCTTTCGGGGCCTAAAGTCATGCATTTCACTGAGGATCAACATACAGTGAACTTTGCCACCCCGAGAGGGTTTCTTACCAAACTCAAATCAGGAGTCAAAGAAACTTTCTTCCCTGACGATCCCTTTAGGCATTTGAAGAATGAAGAAAAGCCACTGCGCAAAACCCTTAAAGGGATTCAGTATTTCCTCCCAATCTTCGAATGGCTCCCTAGTTACACTTTGCGCTTGTTTTACTCGGATTTCCTCGCTGGCCTCACCATGACCAGCTTTGCCGTCCCTCAAAGCATTAGCTTTGCCAAACTCGCTGACCTTCCTCCCATCATTGGCCTCTGTAAGAATCAACATGCAAATTTTCTTTTGTTTCTTTTTTGTTTGGGATACACCACCCCAAAAGCTAACTCAAAGGGTGGGAGTGTCCGAGCCTTATAAACTCTCGGCTCATCCAACCAATGTGGGAATATATATCTCAACACGCCCCCTCACACGAGAGCTCATTGGGCTTGAAAAGTGGATAATGCAACAGGTCCAGCTTACTTGTGCTAAGAAATTCCACACGAGAAAGTGGGGAGCGGCGAGTCTCTGATACCATGTAAAGAACCTTAGGATGCACCACCCCAAAAAGTTAGCTCAAAGGGTGGGAGTACCCAAGGCCTTATAAACTCCACATTAGTGGCTCATCCAATCAATGTGAAAATATATATCTCAACACATTAGCTAGCTTTTGGGGTAGTGTATCCCAAGGTTCTTTACATGGTATCAAAACCTCGTGTCCCGGGTTCGATCCTTGCCGCCCCCCACTTTCTTTCAAGTGGAATTTCTTTGTTCACACAGGTAGGTGGTGGGCTCTCGTGTGGGGGGCGTGTTGAGATAACTTCATCCAACAACTTAAGCTTTTGGGTTGAATTGGTTTTTTACATCTTATTTCTTATTTTGTCTCGTTAATGTAAGGGGAATGATCCGTTTACGAATTTTTTTTATAAATTACATTAAGTATGATCGATACACTCTTAATTGAAGTATGACGGGTTATATTTAGTGTGGTTTGTAAGAGTTTGTAAACAAAAAGTTTGTAAATATAACTTTCGATAAATTAAAAATGAAACATTTACTAAGTGAAAGACTGTATTTGGATTATTAGCTTTCATAAGAATAATATTGTTTTACTGTAAACCTCAGATAGCAGTTTTGTGCCACCTTTAGTGTATGCTATTTTTGGGAGCTCAAGGCACATGTCTGTGGGTACGTTAGCTTCGTTATCATTGCTTATATATCAAAATATTTCAACCGTGGCAAGTCCAGAAGACAACCCTAAGCTCTACCTTCATTTGGTTTTCACAACTACCTTTGTTGCCGGCGCCTTCCAGACTTGTATGGGAATTCTCAGGTGAGATAACAGAAAGAGATAGTGAATCATTCTTCTTGAACCATCCTCTCATCATGTTCTTGATCATTAGTTAATATAATATAACAGAGAAATTTAGCTGGCTAATGTAACTTTTTTTTTTGCTTTTCCGAACTTCTTATTTTATGGTGTTGCTTAATGAGTGAAAGCCTTGCAGGTTGGGGATGTTGGTGGATTTCTTGTCACATGCTACCATCACTGGCTTCATTGGAGGGACAGCAATAATTCTCTGCGTCCAACAACTGAAGGGCATTTTCGGCATGCAACATTTTGTGAATAAATTGGACCTCGTAACACTGGTGAAGGGTATATGGACGTATAGACATGAGGTTCGTTTGGAACAAATTATTGCAATGTGTTTTTTTTTTTGTTCCAAATCGATCAATCAATTGGTTATTTAAAGGAAAATTATATTAATAATTTTATATTATAGTCCTTTATATATGTCATTCATATAAGAGTTAATTTGAGTTTGAAGAGTCAACAATAAACGCATATGTTAATTTCTGTTAAGAAATTCTATATTATTTAAAATAGTTATTAATAAAATAGGGGTGATGGGAATCATATTCGTGATTAGGGGTGTAAATGGGTCAGGCCAAGCCAGACTTTAGCATAAATAGGCTAGGCCCATATAGAATATTTTAAGCCTGACCCAGCCTCTCAGCCTGTCACAAGCTAAGATATTGGCCTGAGCCTGGCCTTTTTTTCAAAGACGGGAAGTTTGGGCTGGCCTCCGGCCTACCATGAGACACATTGCAGCTATTCTTTTTAGATTTAGAGGAATCTTACGACATCATCAACAAGATAAAAATCAAGAGAAAGAGTAAAAGAGAAATGTCACCAAATAAGCTCTAAAAAAGAGAAACCAAATTTGTGCTCTAGAGAGCTTCAAACCACAAAATGACCAGTGAGTATGAGCTACTGCACACCACCAACACTCCCCTAAAATTTGAGCTTATTCCGATGAAGTATCACTACACCGCACCGGAGCCTCTTCCCTTCTTCTTCTCCTCTACGCGACGTCTCTGTCTCGGTCTTTCTTTCTCTTTTTTCTTTCTTTCTTTTCGTTATGTTATCTCTCTCGGTCCGGTCCTTCTTGCTTTTTGAAATTTCAAAACCATGGGTCCCAACTCCCATGACTTTAATAAAAATCACGGACCCAACAAGTTGGAGATGAGGAACAAACAACAGCGCAGCTTATGTGGACCAAAAGTAGCAAAAAGTAAAAAAAGATTGCAGTCCTAAACTCTATTATATAAAATAAATTTTATTAAAAAATTGTTTAAAAATATAGGCCAGCATGGGCCAGGCTTTACAAATAGGCCTATGGCCTGATTTTAAAGGAGCCTTTATAATTAGCCCAAACCTGACTCGTTTTGTAAGTAGGCTGGGCCAGACCAGGCCAAAAGTAGGCCAGGCCAGAGGCCCCTGACGAGTAGCCTGGCCCATTTACACCCCTATTCGTGATCACTTTACTCCAAAAATTAAAGCGTCACACGTATGTCACATTAATAATTTTATATTATATTTATGTAATAAAATTATAATGGATAATATTTCTCTCAAGTTGCATAAGAGAGAAATATTTTCCTACACTCACATACAATTGTGGGGCCCACCCAAAGAAAAAAAGTAAAATAGTAGCTCAATTATCAATGTGATTACATGACCGTAGAAAAATATTTTTTCTCATGCAACTTGAGAGAAATATTATCCAATTATAAATATAATATATAAGAATAGTTACCAATATGATTATACTTTCATCACTATATCAGGGCCTGTTTGCTGTAAACTTTCTTAATATACAAGTAGAAAGTATCATTAGTAGTCATCAAGAAAGATAAGAAATAGCAAAAAAACTTGTTCTATGTTTAATTTGGACATAAAGGGGGTGAATTTCTGTGTTTCTTCGTTTACAGATAAGGTGGGAGACCACAGTTCTGGGTGTGATCTTCCTTATTTTCCTGCAGTTTACTAGATACGTGGTGAGTGCTCTTGTGCATTTAAATTGATTCTCAACTTAATTATTAGACATAAATGAATCCATGGTTAAAAAGATATAGTATAAAACTATTAATTGGGCCTCACTTATATGATATCAGAGCCAAAATGACCATAGAGTCCCAAGTTAGATCCTCCCATCTCATTTTCTAGTGAATTTAAATCAGTTCATTGTTTATCCCACAAAAATGGATCTGTGCCTAAAAGGCTCTTGTATGAAAAAAATATTAAAGAAATATAATATAAAATCATTAATTCAACGTACACTTGTTTTATCAATTTCATTTTCATCTTAAATCACGACAATTTAAATTATGGCTGATAGTCCTGTTATAGGTAAAAAAATGTAGCAATGTATTGCACAAACCTATATTTCATATTTCACCTCGTTCATGTCCAGAATTATACTAACGAGTTACTCTTTTCAATATATATAATCTTTCAGAGGAATAGGAACCCAAAACTCTTTTGGGTATCAGCTATAGCTCCAATGGCAACTGTAATGGTTGCTGGTGTTTTTACTTACCTCGTCAACGGCCAACGGCATGGAATTCAAATTGTGGGTTATAATCTTTTTAAATTACCAAGTTTTTTATGTATTTCTCAATCTTATCATCTTCTTATTTATGAATTATTATAGGTGGGCCACCTAGATAAAGGAATAAACCCTTTGTCCATCCAGTATCTTAACTTTGACAGTAAATATTTACCTGCGATACTGAAAACTGGTCTTTTGACAGGTTTTGTGTCATTGGCGGTGAGAAATTCTAATCTCGTTTATTTTTTTTAAATCATTAATGTTTAATTATGTTATAGCTTTTAATTATTTTTTTTAAATATAGGAAGGAATAGCAATTGGAAGAAGCTTTTCCGTGGTTGAAAATACGCCTCATGATGGGAACAATGAGATGATAGCTTTTGGTCTTATGAACTTGTTTGGTTCTTTTACTTCATGTTACTTGACTAGTGGTAAGTTTATATTGACACTTATAACCATTCCATTAATTACATATCTGTTATATTCTACAATAAAATAAACCTTTTAAATGAAATTTTCATTTAAGGGAATACTATACTAATTCTTGCTCTATAAATCTATTTTATAGGACCATTTTCCAAAACAGCTGTGAATTACAGTGCAGGGTGTAAGACAGCTATGTCAAACATAGTACAGGGTTTCCTAATGGCACTCACACTACAGTTTTTGGCACCATTTTTTGGTTACACCCCTCTTGTTGCTCTATCAGCTATTATAGTCTCTTCCATGATGGGGTTGATTAGATATAGTGAATATATTAATCTTTATAAAGTTGACAAGTTTGATTTTGTTATTTGCATGGTGGCCTTTCTTGGAGTAACCTTTATAGCCCCGGATGTTGGCCTCATGTTGTCAGTAAGTACCAAGTTTTTCCATTTTTTTCAACTTGAACTTGTTTTTTGTCTATTAACCATTGTGCTATAAATAAAGCCCCAAAGGAACCTTAACACAATAGTTAGTGCTGTCATCACAAGATCACATATAATAAGAGTCAAACAAACTTGGGATACATCACCCCAAAAGCTAGCTCAAAGGGTGGAGTGTCCAAGGCCTTATAAACTCCACATTAATTGCCCATACAACCAATGTGGGACTATATATCTCAACACGCCCCCTCACACGAGGAATAAAACTTTGGTACTACTGATGTACCTAGATTCAGTACATCTCATCAATCAGAGCAGTACACATCAAAGGAGAGAGAAAAATTTGGCAGAAAATAAAAGGATTTTAATTGACATTTAATATTTTCATTGATGGGATGCACTGAATCTTTGGTACAAAAGTAGTACTAAAGATTTATTCCTCACACGAGAGCCCACTGGACTTGATATAAAGAAAGTGGGAGGCGGTGAGATTTCGAACGCTCTGATACCATGTCAAAGAACCTTGGGATACACCACACCACCCCAAAAGCTAGCTCAAAAGATGGGAGTGCCCAAGGCCTCATAAACTCCACATTAGTTGTCCATATAACCAATGTGGACTATATATCTCAACAATAAGGAGGTTATCTCTTGCGGCAGGAGCGTTATAACACAAGGCAGCACCTTTTTAATAGAGTTGAATTTGCTCAATTTTTGTAAAACAATATCTAATTCAGTTATCCTATGTGAAATCAAGGTTGGTCTTAGTTTGCTCAGGGCACTCTTGTATGTGGCTAGGCCTTCGGCATGTAGGCTTGGAAAGTTACCTAACTTGGATTTATATCGAGATGTTGAGCAGTATAATGCTTCAACATTCCCAGGAATTCTGATTGTACAACTTGGTTCTCCCATTTACTTTGCAAATTCTACCTACATCAAAGAAAGGTAAATTTTGGATTCAAGTATAGCTAGGCCATATTTGATACATCCGAATTGAACAAACTCAATATATTCTAAAATTTTACATCAGAATTATGAGGTATATTAGAAGTGAGCAAGACTCAAATGGATATATGGTTGAGCAGATCATACTCGATTTGTCAGGTAAAAGATAATTGATTCTTTTTATATATTCCAAATTCTCTCTAAGATTATTAACATTGTATATGTAATAATTTTATGGCCTATATTATATTCGTACAATGTTATATTTTTCTTGATTGTATATGCCTACACAGGAGTGACATCCATTGACACCACTGCTATTGAAGGACTGTGGGAAACAAATAAAGTCTTTGAAAAGAATAGAATGAAGGTACAGTATACAGATTTTAATTTAGACTATAACCAACTAGTGGATTAATTATGTTAATGATATATATTAGTTTTTGCATATTATATAGATGTCATTAGTAAACCCAAGGAAGGAGGTTATGGAGAAACTGATAGCATCCGAGTTTGTTGAAAGGATTGGGAAGGATTCATTTTTTCTAACATTGAACGATGCAGTAAAGGCAAGTCAGTATTCACTTGCAATTCGAGAAATAAATGTTGTGTAAAAAGTAGTACGAATAAACTAGTTTGAGCTTTTCATCGACTTAGTCCAATGATGTGCCGTAACAGAATAGTTGACTACTTACTTCTCCCATTCTTCTATAACAGAGCGAGGATTTTCTTTTCTTTTCTTTTCTTTTCTTTTCTCATAACCTCGTATATTTCCCCGATCAAATAAGTCTCTTAACGTAGAAATTAATTTATCAGTGAATAAAATTTGCAAGTACTTAATTACTTTTAACTATTAATAACTATACTCAGAGAGGATTATGGAGACAGAATTAGCTTGTCTTAAGGGGAACAAGTTTGAAAAAATTACCAAAAAAATTATTAATAGGATCTTTATATTTATAAAATTAAATAATATTACTTTTTAAGGTGTGTCTAACAGGATAATTAGCGGATAGGAACAAAATTTTGTACAGCAGAAATAGTTACATCCTTATCAATAAGGAAAAAAATAAGAATATGAAAAGAAATAACCATAAAAATAAAGATAGTATAAATATATTATTTTTTTAAAAATATATTGAGTGGTCAGTACATCTATAATACTGAAAATATTTCCATCAGCCGACATCTTATACATACATTTTTTATTTTATTTCTTTTTGAAAACATCTTATACAGACTTTGATCATATTGAATAATATTGTTACGGATTATCAAAAAAAATAAAAAATATTGTTACGTGGATATGCACTCCAACTAATAGTCCGTTTTGTGGGCCAAAAACAGAACCAAATGGACCAGGTGCCTCATATGGCCCGTGCTTATTGTAGTTAAAAAGAAATATATATATATATATATATATATATATAGGGAAATAGTAGTCTCATGTTGCATGAGACTACTATCTTATATCATAAATACTTCGATAACCGTGCTGCTTTTTTCTTTTCTTTTCTTTTTCTTTTTTAAGTGGTGGGTCCCATCATTTTGTGTCTTAACATAAGATATGTTCTCTCCTACAACATGAGAGTAGACAATCTCATATATATATATGGGGTAAATATTTCTACAACAACTTTAGATAAGCTTATCTACAGCTGCCATTTTTAACTATGTTCTCCCGGGAAAACATAGTTATAACACGAAAATTGTTTTTTTTTTCTCTCCTCAATTAATTTTCAGAACCTGTCTGCTGACGTGGAGAGAGTGAAAAAAAATAATTTTTGTGTTATAACTATGTTCCCCAGGAGAAATAGTTAAAAATGGCAACTGTAGATAAGCTTATCTAAAGTTGCTGTAGACTATATATATATATATATATATATATATATATATATATATATATATATATATGGGGCAGGATCATCTTACACAGGTATAAGATGAATAAGTCTTACACCAAATATTAACCATTGATTTTTTGCTTCTAACGGTTAAGATTTAGTAGCTCTCATTAATTAATTAATTCTTAATTCCCAATAAATCTCAACCGTTGGATGCACGAAAATCAACGGTTAAGATTTGGTGTAAGATTTATTATTCTTACACCGGTATAAGTTGATCCTATCCCTATATATATATATATATATATATATATATATATATATATATATATATATATATATATATATATATATATATAAGGGCAGGTTATACTTACATCTTTTTTTTTTTACAACCTCTTACAACCATATTTTAATACCGTTGATTTCCGCCAATCAACGATTATGATTTTCGCAAATTAAACTCATTAATTGATTATTAATTCACAATAAATGATAACCGTTGATTGACGGAAATCAACGACGATAAGATACGGATGTAAAAAAAATGTTGTAACTATAACCTTCCTCATATATATATATATAGGCATGATCCTTTGACATCTTATTTGAGAGACGTTAAATCAAAAAAGATCAATAGTGTCACATGCTTATAATTCAGAGTCGTTGATCTTTTCTGATCTAACTGCTCTCAGATGAGTTGTCAAATTTGAAATTTGACACCTCATCTGAGAGCTGTTAGATCAAAAAAGATCAACGACTTTGATTTGTAAGTATGTGACACCGTTGATCTCTTTTTATCTAACGGCTCTCATTTTAGGTGTCAAATTTGAAATTTGACACCGGTGTCAAAGGATCCTATCTTATATATATATATATTGTAATGTATACAAAAAATAAATAAATTACAAAAAAAAAAAAACTTTGTAATGTAGTATAACAGTCGCTAAACGAAAGTTTTGGTTGCTCCTGATATTTACTTATACCTTTCTTGTTTTTGTTCGTTCCTTCGGCTTGTGCTTAGCTAAAGAACTCCATACATTCTTAATCCAAGCCCCGCGCTAATTATTAAATGTCCCAATCATAGCCAATCATTCGATTACCTTTTAATGAGCATTATTTCAGCAAACAAAAAGGTGGTCGGAAACTTCTGGATCAAAAAATTAGCCAAAATGTGCTCAGTCAAATACCGATTAATTTTTTTAAAAAATTAGGATGATTAAACGAAGTTATATAATTTTCAAATAATTATTAAAATAATATAGTTATAATTTATTTATGAAAGTGATATAAATTAACCATTTTTTATCCTGCGAGTTCCATAAATATGACACCTATTATATTTATGGGGATCTCAGATCTAGTGATAAAGAATAATTAAAATATATTGTACAAAAAATAAATTATTATTTATATTGTACAAAAAAATAAATTATTAAATTATATCAAATTAATAAATAATTTTTAAATTATGTTATTTTTAATAATTTTTTAAAAAATATATTACTTTTGTTGATTAATTAGCCAAAGAATTATAAGCATCATTTGAACTTTCCAGATGTTTCTTAGCTGACCTTTTCTATCATGTATGCCAACTGAGTTGGCGTTTAAAAGGTTGAGTATTCCGTGTCGTGGGGTTACGCGTTTGTATCGAATATCTACTTTGTCATGGTTTAGTTTTTTTTTTTTTTTTGAAATAAGTCATGGTTTAGTTTGAACAACACAAAAGATGTTTATTCTAACGTGCCGATGAGTTCATGTCTTGACAAAATAAATAGTTTTAGTAAACCAAATCTATTCCATTCTATGAATCTTTCTGCTGTTTTCTTTATTTAAAATCAGAAGAAATAATGAACAAAGCATTTAAAAAAAAAAAAAAAAAAAACAAAGTTTAGTTTGAGCTTGCTTGCCCACTTTATGATTCTCCGCTCCGTTTGATAATATCATAGAGATTAGTTTAACTCTTTTTATGTTTTAACTTTGTAATGAATTGTATAATCCTTAAATGTAGATGCACTGCATGTTAAGCAAGTTCATCTCTTGTAAGCCTCGGGAAAGTAGAAGAGTTTATTTATAATGCTTTATTTTTTATAAGAAAGATTACAAATTTTTTGGTGTAAGAGGTATCTATCTTGGAATGTCAACATCGTCATATTCTGGACTAATCCATTAAATTGGCTCTAACACTTATTATAGAGATTATACCCTTGCCTTTTTAAGAGTGTGTTTGAAAGTTTAGAAGGAAAAAAATAAGAGGATTCAATGGAAAGAAAGGGGGAGGGAGGGAAGAAAAATCAAATTATCATTGTTTGAGAGTTAAAAATACATTAAGCGAGAAAAATAGAGTTAATGAGAAGTTTTTACAATTTTACTCTTTTTTAAAAAACTAATATAATTATTTATTTTATAAATTAAATTAAATTTAAAGTTTCTAAAAAAGTATTTATGTAATTTTCACATTTAAAAAATGATTCTCCACCTAAAAAATTGTTTTTTCCTATCTAAAAAATATTTTTCTATCTAGAATTATCTATTTCACATTATAACTAAATTAAAATTATTAAAAAAATTATGAATCACATCTATAAAAGTAAATCACTTATCTCGAAATAATGCAAATTGAAAAAAAAAATAGTTTCATCAAATAAATTCAAATTATTTTAAGAAAGAGAGAAAATCAAAAAATTTAAAAAAGAGAGCAAGGGCACATAAGTAATTTACTATATTTTTTTCCCAAATTAGGGGAACTCTAATTGTAAGGGTGAGAATGATATTTGAGGATTTTACAAAAATTTCATATTCCTTTCTCCCATTTTTTAAAACTCATATACAAGGGGAAAGCATAAGCAAAACATTCTCATTCCTTCTATTTTCCTCTTAATATTTACTCCCAAATATACCCTAAAATTAAAGAAATGATCTTATCACATTCAATCTTATTATGTTGCATGCATACTTGAAGAACAAGGTGAAGATGTTTGTATCACATCTCGTTGGCCCACAAAGGAAAAAAAAAAGGGTTATGGTTCTTTTTCACTCATCACTAGAGAATTTTCTCCATCTAAAAACACCCATATTCTACCATTAAGATGCACATTCTAAAAATCAATTCTCCTTGTTGTTACTTTATTGGACTATAGTCACAGAGCACAATTCTTGTGGAAATAATACACTCAATATGAAGAATCTAAAGATGTAAGAGTTTAGTTAATAAAAACAAGTATGAAAAAATACTTCAAGAATATTACAACTTGTAACAATAAAAAAAAAAAAACTAAGAGGATAATTAAACAAGTCAATATTTTATAAAGTGCATCAAGTCAATTGTCTCTTGCGAATCTCATGTCTAAAGATACAATAACTTCAAATACATTAATATGTCTAAGGGTTTTCCCACCCGTTCATAGATAATTTGGGTGTTATGAATCCACAAATTGTTACGATCCCACACTCCTAAGGGAGAGCTACACACAAAAGATCAGTCAATGGGTGGGAAAACCCGTGGATTTATTAATAGAATTGAAGTTATTGTATCTTTAGATATGTGATTCATCACATTGATAGATCTAAAGTAAATCGCTTGCCAAAAAAAAAGAAAAAGATTTAATGTAAATCAAGACTCAAGCTACATTGGAAGAACTTAAGTCGAGGACCTAAAAAATAGTACATGTGTAGGACTTGAATATAAGGCTAGTTGATCAAAATTGCATGAATGAGCTCAAAATAAACTTCTTTTTCGAATTGCATAATACATAATTTTTAAATTCTTGAAAATAATTTGAAAAATCCATAGAAAATGATATTGACATGCTTAGAACGTTAAAAAGAGTGATAAAATCACCGACGATTCAGAAACATTTATTTTCTTTGATGTGCAGAAGCATCAACATGGCAGATTCGAGTAATAAGAGTGACCTGACCAAGAACAAACTTGATTTCATTACCAATGCTATTTCAAAACTGGATTGTTGTGAACTCCATGAAAACCGGCTGGATTCATAACACCATATATTCAATGTTGCAACCTTACATATAATATTTTGCTTTTGCAAAATAATTTTGGGATGATCTAAGGAAACAATATTGTGTGGAGAATGCATCAAGGGTGTACTCACCAACATAAGACATAGCACTTTTAGATTAAGGACAGCAGCGGAGTATTTTCAAAAATAGGAAAGAAAAATTAGGGTGATAAGGGGGATTCTTTTGGGGGTGGGGTGGGGGAGGGAACTTTTTTTTAAGGGGTACAAGAGTTATTTTATGTTTACAAAGTGCTTTTTTATTTTGACATTTTTAATTAAAAGAAGTTTTTAAATATTGCATCCAAATACAAAATAATTTTAACTTAAAAAAAAATTAAAAAAAAAGCAATTCATAAAAAGCCTTTTTTTCAAAAGTCCCTCCAAATGGATCCTAAATGTCTCTACGTGACGGTGTTCCTATGTCCAAACATGTTTAAATCAGAATCAAGAAAGCAAAACCGCGTTAAAAGTCACTACTTACGCAATTTGAATGGCAAATGAGGGTTGATTTAAGTGATAAAATGCTCGATTCTGTTTAAATAAAATTTTGGATTTAAATTTTTGTGAATATAAAAAAATATCTTTAGAAGAATTAGTGTCATTGTGTGAATATTTTCGTCTAAATAAAATTATGTCCTTTATAATTGCTTACAAAAAAAAAATTATCTCCTTTAGAATTACATGTGATTTATCAAAAACAAAAAATAAAGAGGATAAAGGTTAGTTTAGTCATTTAATAAAAGAACTTAGGTGGAATGGATGTGGCGCGAAAAGATGCAAGCTAGGGAAATATTTATTATGCTCCAGATCACCCAATCCAGATCACCCAATGATCTAGTGTTTTCTCTCACAACACTAATTTTTTCTTTACTTTTTTATCCATATTATTTTTCTTTTTTTCAATTTTACCCTCTCATTTACACTAAGGGACTACCTAAAAAATGGTGGTCCCGATCCACCATAAATCCTCTCGCAAGCTAGGCGAACACGGAGAACCGCAGGGATCCACAATCTTCAAAGCCGATGATCCAGCCGGGAACGATTTGACGCGTGGGCCCAGTTATGACCCGTTCGCCATTTGACGCTTTCCGTCCCGCATTAGACATGTTTCTTCTGCCATGTTTGGTGGGTCCCAATACCAGAGTGGCACGTCCACAACATCTGATAAAGACGCGCAGCATGTTAGCGCCTACAGTTGCAAACATGAAAATGTGATGTTGTGATCTAAAGTCACGCGACGGAGGATCGTGTTAATGGAGCACGAGGTAACTTTCCTGTTACCTGTTACTGTTTCGCAGATTAAATTATTCTGTCCTTTCCCATTACCCATTCCTGCTTACACGTGCCTCTGGCCCACACTACGCCTAATTTTATCTGTTTTTCATAAATATAATAACATTTTGGTTTAAATTCACATAAACTCTGTGAATGCTGAATACAGTGTCCTAAGTGAAGTTGCTCATGACTACGCGTGAAATCTGTCCCCCACCATAGGCTGCGTTATTCTAAGAAAAATCTCATGAATTCGTAAAATGATGAATCCTGTTTTGTTATTATTTTTCAAAAAAACCCAAATAATATTATATCATTTTGTTTAATTGAGGTTAACTCATAGTAATTGTAACGTCAGAAAGTAATAACGATAATATGATGATTTCTTAATGAGATTTCTAAACCAAGCACTTATAGAAGATAAGTTAAAACTAAATTTTTTAATTTTTATTTCAATCTAGTGTTAATGTAATGGTGTGTTATTACATTATTTATTAACTTTAATATCATATAATGGTCAAACTCATCAAACAATATGACTAGCATATCAATAAATGACAATTTATTATTTTGTTCACAACACTATTACACCAGGATTAAACCCTTTAATTAATTGTACTTCTCATTTTTACATTTTCATCTTAGAGATATAACAAGAAAAAGATGTTATAAAAATATTTCAATTTTACAGAGCTGTTATAATGTTTGCAACACCTGGTGCACCTTTTTTTTTAACCAAATGAAATTGGTTTAAATGGTATATGTTTGATTTTTATTTTTTTTGGGTAATCTGGTACATGTTTGATTTGGTTTAAGAAAAGTCTTAAGTTTAAGTATTTGTAAATGCAAAAAGTTCTCTTTGAAAAAGCTAACCCTATCATAATATGGATATTCTCAACACAAATATAAGTGTCTCCCATGAGGATACTTGTAGTTTATGGAGAGAAAAAAAAATGTTTACAGCTTTTAAAATATTAAATCTTTGTATATTTTCATGTAACTATTATTATTTTGAGTCGATTAAACTTGAAAAATTGTAGAGTTTGGTGTGAGAGAAAATTATTTTATTTTTTTCACAAGAGTTGCTCGGTATCAATTTTAATGGAGTGACTGCACTTTAATTGTTAAAAGGAAATAAAGGTTCTCCTTCGTGTATATAACATAATGGATTAGACTTATTCATCATGGTAAATTCATTAATAAGGTCGAACACAACATTTACTTATAAATAATGCTTAATATCAACATGTTAAATAATATTAATCACTTAATTTAGACTTAACAAAATTACTAACTGATTCTGAATAAATATAAAGCCCACTTGTAAAAGCCTTCACTATGAAAAAAATTCACTTGTGAGTCATTCACCATGAAGAAAAGCATCTTCTAAAGGGTCTTTAAGTTTGCAAAGACTGCTCTTTAAATCAGCAATGGCTACCCAAACTACATTCGATAAGCCATTTTCGACAACTCCTCTATAAAATATATCTTTAGGCCACCTACTTGATAACAAATTGAAAAACTTGCTGGCTCATCACTTGCAAGTAACTTGCAGGACAACCCTCAAAATTGGTTACCCTCTCACTATAAATGCAAGTATGCAAAACACAAGGGACAACATCTTATTCTACATGAAAAACTTGCTTGCACAAATCTATTCCAGTGACCCATAAGTTAAGTTTGCATCAAATTACTTGTGTAAAAGAAGATGATCATAGTCAGGTTTGATAAAAATGGCCTTCATTACTAACATGTTCCAATTAACTTTAACACCTAAAATTTTCAAAATCATATAATTTATAATAATCCACGTAAGAAGTTTAACTGAGATAATTATTGTTAAGATGATTGCTATTTCTTAAAGTAGTTTTCGTATTACTTATTGAAATGTTAATAAAAACAACAGGGACTAGAAGGAGCCTAAAAGTAATAGAGGAGTTTTTAATGAAATTTAATTTTAGACATAACGTACATTCAGTATAGATAAATGTTAACTAGACATTAGATGATTAGACTACAAGATTATTAAAAAAAATAAAAATAATGCAAACATTGTTGTTTTGAATCAATCGTAATTAGAAATATGTATAGAGTTTGATGCGTGAGAAAGATTACGTAATTTTCTTTTTTACCATAATTATTAAGTGTTAATTTTAATGAAACCGCTGTATTTTGTTTGTGAAAAAAGTCAGATATCTTTCTTTTAAATTCAACATAATGAATCGAACTCACCGATCTTTGGTAATTCGTATATATGATTTAGTATAATTTCTATTTATAAATTGTACTTAATAACAATGTGCTTAATTATATTAATTATTTAACATAGAATTAACAAAGTTAATAATATATTTGATTAATATTATAATTTCGTTAATTTTTTTATAATGTAATATAAATTAAGCCAACCCATGCAAAAAAAATATAGTATGCGATACACCATATCAGTTATTAAAAAAGGGTCATCAGTTTCCTGGGAATGTAGGAAGGGTTTTATTTATCTCTTTCCACATAAGATAGTTATCTTATGTGGTAGAGAGAAAATGAATGGGTCCCACCATTAAATAAAAAAAGAAAAAGAAGAAAAAGGTGGGGTGCGAAAATCGAAGTGAGAGAAAATGAGATAAGTTACCTCATGTGAAAGGAGTGTAATATTTCCCATGTAGGAAATGAGAAAGTCCAAGTAATGACGGGAGACTTGAGAGAGGGTCACACCCTACGAGAGTTCTCTCGTTCAGTCGTTTAACAATGTAAACCAACGCAGCCAAATAAAACTATTCAATTTTCCATTGTCCACGCTACTCAACTCCAATATCTCGCGAGATCAGGATCAACGACCAAACATAAATTCGATAATTTATATTATGCTAAAGTGTGTGTCATTTGAAAGATGTAAAGTTGTGTCATTCTAAAAGAGAAAAAGAGATAGATAAAGGAGGAGAGAGTTGATAAAAAAAATAAAGTTGTAGGTCTAATCTCTTTGTACTCTTTGTGAGAATGAAAAGATATAAATTATATCATTTAAAATTATAAACACTTCTCACTTTATATTAACTTAACAGTTTGGGCTACTCGCCGGAATTCGGCACCACCGACTCCCTCCATTTTTTTTAAAAAAATCCCACAATCATGCTAACATGTTTTCAATTATTAAGTTAGTTCTTTTCATAATTACATTTTGTTGTCAAACAAGCAGGTGTTGCACCTTTTTAACAACTCCAAATCCTAATCAATAATATTATTGGAATTAATGTTTCTTGTGAGATAAGATGTAAATATAAAATCCCACGTACTACTCTTTTATGTATATGGCTAGTTGCAATTAATTATGGCTAGCTGGCTGGCCACTCTACGAATTTACTCCACGGTTAGGAATTCGATAAATGGTGTCTGCAATAAAGATAATTTCCCCCTATTCAGTTACAAAACGACGAAAGAGATCTATTTTTTGTTAAAAGCAAAATAAAAATAAAAATAAAAATAATAAACAGCAAAATTAATAATTAAAATTAAAATAAAGGGAAGAGAGAATCTGGTGGCATTTGAGCTGTGGTATAGCTGTCCTTCAGATGAATTATTTCACGCGCACTCTCTCTCTTCCTCGCTCATTAAGAATAAGCTCACAGCTCTAAAATCCTTGAAAAAAATAAAAATAACACTCTCTTCCGTGTTTCCTACCTTCTCTGTCCTCAGCCACCATACTCCACAGCTGCATTTTTCTCAGATCTCAAGGTCGACGCTTCTGCAAAAACCCACCGACAATCTAATCTCAAAGGAGGGCACAGCAAAAGAAAAAATATAAAGGTTGCACTTTGTGTATCAAATGCCTCATGTGAGATGAAGAAGGAAGCTTACTCCAATCTCTCACTTCTCATTGCCTTGTTTATAGGCACACTCTCACTTTCCCTCTGTGCCCAAAACCAAGGCAATGGAGAACTCACCGACACTGAAGCCATGTACATCAGGCAACGCCAGCTTCTGTACTACAGAGACGAGTTTGGCGACAGAGGAGAGAATGTCACCGTAGACCCATCTCTCGTATTCGAGAATGACCGCATCAGAAATGCTTATATAGCATTGCAAGCTTGGAAGCAAGCCATTCTCTCGGATCCCCAGAACCAAACTGTTAACTGGGTTGGATCCAATGTGTGCAGCTATTCCGGGGTTTACTGTGCTCCCGCACTGGACAACCCC
Source organism: Gastrolobium villosum (assembly GCA_032173675.1). NCBI lineage: Eukaryota > Viridiplantae > Streptophyta > Magnoliopsida > Fabales > Fabaceae > Gastrolobium > Gastrolobium villosum. Next base: position 19,060 of record JAVKPL010004680.1, read on the forward strand.
AGGATCCGCACGGTTGCAGGCATTGATCTTAACCACGGAGACATTGCTGGTTACTTGCCAGAAGAGCTTGGGTTGTTGCAGGATCTTGCGTTGTTTCACATAAACTCCAATAGATTCTGTGGCACCGTGCCTCACAGGTTTGAAAGACTGAAGCTGCTCTTCGAGTTAGATCTCAGTAACAACAGATTTGCAGGCAAGTTTCCAGAAGTGGTTTTGCGGCTTCCGACGCTTAAATTTTTGGATCTCAGATTCAATGAATTCGAAGGGAGTGTTCCCAAGGAGCTGTTCGATAAGGATTTAGATGCTATTTTCATCAATGACAACCGCTTCGTGTTCGATATTCCTGATAACATTGGCAACTCGCCAGTTTCGGTTATAGTTCTTGCAAACAACAGGTTCCGCGGGTGTATTCCGGCGAGTTTGGGAAACATGTCGAACTTGAACGAGATTATTTTGATGAACAATGAACTCCGTTCGTGCTTGCCTTCGGAGATTGGGTTGTTGAAGAACCTGACGGTGTTCGACGTGAGCTTCAATCAGCTACTTGGTCCTTTGCCGTACACCATTGGAGGCATGGTGAGTCTGGAGCAGTTGGATGTGGCTCACAATTTTCTGTCTGGTAAAATCCCAGCGAGCATTTGCATGTTGCCTAACCTTAAGAACTTAACGTATTCGTATAACTTCTTCACCGGTGAGCCTCCGGCGTGCTTGAGCTTGCCGGCTTTTGATGACAGGAAGAACTGCTTGCCGGCGAGGCCGTTGCAGAGGTCTCCGGCGCAATGTATGTCGTTCTTGTCTAAGCCTGTTGACTGTAACTCGTTTGGCTGTAAACCGTTTGTTCCTTCGCCTCCTGGAGTGGTGGTTCCTTCACCCTCACCGCCTATAGTGGTGCCTTCACCTACACCATCACCGCCTGGAGTGGTACCTTCGCCCTCACCGCCTATAATGGTGCCTTCACCTACACCATCACCGCCTGGAGCGGAACCTTCACCATCACCGCCCTCAGGGGTGCCTTCACCGTCACCGCCTATAATGGTGCCTTCGCCTACACCATCGCCGCCTGGAGCGGTACCTTCACCTTCACCGCCCTCAGGGATGCCTTCACCATCACCGCCCTCAGGGGTACCTTCACCATCACCGCCCTCAGGGGTACCTTCACCATCACCGCCTGCGGTGACACCTTCACCTTCACCGCCCTCAGGGATGCCTTCATCGCCGCCACCAGTGTCCTCTCCACCTGTTTATTCGCCACCTTCACCTCCGCCACCTGTTTATACTCCACCATCGTCGCCACCGATGTACTTTCCTCCACCTGTGTATTCACCACCATCACCGCCTCTTTCACCTTCACCATTGCCGTCTCCACCATCTCAGCCACCATCCTCACCTACTCCCACACCACCATATGGTAACCGGTCTCCGCCTCCGCCACCAAGTTCACCATCACCCCCTGGTCCCATATACTCCTCACCACCACCTTCTCCTTATCATAGCTCACCGCCACCTCCAACTCATTCACCTTCACCACCCCCTAACTCACCCCAGCCACCCGTTTATCCTTATTTATCACCGCCACCTCCTCCCCCTTTCCATTCACCACCACCTTGTGAAGAGCATTCACCGCCGCCGCCACCACCTTCTCCCGCACCTTACCTGCCATCACCCTCCCCATATCCTCCGCCGCCACCAGTGTATGTTTCTCCACCTCCACCGGTTCAATATAGCTCCCCACCACCACCACCACCCCCTGTTCACTACAGTTCACCACCACCACCTCCTGTTAGTTACAGTTCACCGCCACCACCTCCAGTTCATTACAGTTCCCCACCGCCACCGGTTTACCATTCTCCGCCGCCATGCGAAACTCCTCCCTCTGCCTCTCCGCCTCCACCAGTTGTATACGGAAACCCACCACCTGCTCCTGTATATGAAGGGCCATTGCCACCTATCTCTGGAGTCTCGTACGCATCTCCTCCACCACCACCTTTCTATTGATTCTTTTGTTAACTTTTCTCCTCTTAACATTTCCCTCTACAAACAACAAGAGCCACTCTGTTATGATTGTGGCCCTTTCGTCAACTATGCGACTCTCGTCACTTGTGGAGGAAAACTATACAAGAGAATGACAAGAGTTTGTGCAAGGCAACATCTCTGTTCTTTATTTAGATTAATATTTATCATTTGTCGTCAAACAAAAGAACAGAGGAGAGGTTACTGTAAAGTGGGAATTAGAGGAGAAAGCCTCTACAACTACATATTGATTTCAATTGTTATGAGTATTCCAGTTCTGAAATAAAAATGGCAGATAAAGAGTAGGTTGAAGAGAAAATGTATGTATAGGGATGAATTCGAGACCATAATTCATGAACTGAAAGACAATAGCAGTTGCACTTTCTGCTGCTGCTGGTTGTTTGTTCGGTTTATTGTTATTGTCTCTCTTATATCATACTTTAATTTTTTTATGAAAAAACTTCTGTTTATTTTGCTTTCCAATTTATAATATAATTTATGAACGTTTCATTTGTATTGATTTTCTGAATTGAGATAATTCATTCTCTCTTTAGCGTCTCAAATCTGTTTCGGCTATGCGATGATTAGTGATTTGAATGCAGTTTCCTCACTTATCAAAAATCATTCTTCATAAATGAATCCATATTCTTGGGGAAGTATCATCAATCTACTCTTTTTTGACATGCCTGCATTATTTGAGAACTCCTACTTCATTTGTGCAAGTTTAGTTTTAGCAATGTCTTCTGTTTCCTACTCCGTTGTCTAATTGTTATACAATTTGAGCTTCTATTTCATTTGCGTGCAAAATTGAATGAAACATACGTGGAGAGGGTGTAGGAACTAGGAAACAGTAAAATATTGCTCTTAATGTTTCTTCCGATAATTAAGTTTGATTTAGACGTGTAATTACGGTGTTGTCATAGAATATGCATGCAGTTTGAAATGGTCCCAATCCCCGATCGAGGCCACCATCAGGGTCTACATCCCAAGATCCATTAAGGAGCACCTGCGGAATCAATTTATTTAATTAAGTCCTTATTACTTCTTTGATTAATAATATTGTTTAACATTACCCTTCATGTGCAAACTGTCTTCTTATTTGAATTCAAATCTACTTGCTTCCCGCACACACATTTTCCCATTGGATTGTGAACGTTAGAACTGTTAAGCTTGTGAAGGAAAAATAACTACAGCATAGCCGCGGAACTCTACTTTTTCCAAGGCTTTTTAGTATGTCTGCAGTGAAACTTGGTTGGTCATCATGTTTGTATCCCTTGACTTTTGTTTTTGCTTAAACTTGTGTTTGGTAGGAGGGAAAAAAAAAGTTACCCGGGAGAGTGGGGTGAGGAAAATAATTTAGCTATGTTTGGTAGGAGAGAAATAAAAAAGTGGCTGGCAAAATTTTTTTGATGGATAACAATTTTAAACTTGATTTCAATTGAAAACTTTACCATCTAAACTATGGAAAAAAAATTGCCCACACCTAACACATATTTTCTTATCTTTCCCAGCAATAAATTTTGATCTACCAAACATCTTTTTTTATCTTACCCGGCTATAAATTTTCTCCACCATGTTCCCGGCAAATTTTTTTAACTCAGAACAAAAATATCTCCTCTACCAAACGCCCCCTAAGGGTTGTCCCTCTTCTTCCGGGAAAATCACCATTTTAAAGTTTTTCAACAAAAGAATTACTAAGAATTTAAAGTTAATTGGATAAGTTTTTCCAAGGTAATACAGTCAAACATGTCACCTATGCTAACGAGACTAGTCTCGTCAC